>QFEZ01000104.1:725022-750717 GCA_003316425.1 Russula lepida
ACGCGCGTCCTTGTCACAGCTGGGATCCGGGATGCGATAGCGCACAGCATTCGTGATCGCGTGAGAGGTGCCACACACATATGGCGCAGCAGGAGGGCGGAAAACTGGGATATCATGGCTGTTGGAGTGAAAGGTGGAAGAGGGGTGGGGTGTGAATCTGAAATGCCCACCGCGAGGCAGTGGCGAGGCAGGTCATCGTCATCATCACCTTGCGAATGCCTCGCGTTCTGGATCCGCTGCGGCCCGAAAATTATTGACATTTTCCCTTCAGCCAAGCCTGTCATACTTCTGATCTTCTTCTCCCCGCAGAAATACATTTTTGCACGATTTCTCTAGTTGAGCATCACTATCTGAAAGGGACCCGTCAAACGCTGCCCGTGATCTGCCATTGTTTCTAGATATTAGAGGCACGTCGATATCTCAAGTTGCCGCCTCGCCCACATGATCGTAGAAGTCGAACCTACTGATCGAAGTGGAGATCAACGTTCTGGATAAGCGTGCTCGTGCTCGTATCTTGTGGAGCCGTACACGAGGCGAATCTAGGAAGTAGGGACTCGGAGCCTGAGCCTGAGCGCTTGGATTCCCAAGTTCCGTTTTTCTACAGGCATCATGTCTTTCGAAGAGACAGAGGGACTTAGAACGCTGAACACGCAGCACCAATGTCATGAGCCAGTGGCTCACCGCTCTTGCCGCTCACCTCCCTCATATTCGCGTTTCAGTGACATTTAGCACTTCCCATCTCCTACGGACGCGGTCGGGTAGTAGGGTAGGAAAGTTTATTTTCGACACGGGAATAGTATTCATAATACTCGAATTCTGATCTGAAGCGTGGAGAGGTCAGGAGACTAATCCTCGGTCCTTCCTTCTCGGACCGAACGCCCAGGAGTCCAGGACATCGAGAATAATTGTTATACGACCTTATAACCTTGAATACCCACCCGGGGCTTGTCAATATTATCCAAGGCTCGCAATCACAAACACTTCGCTGGGTTTTGCTTGCAAAAAAATGTTGTTGCACGCCCCAATTTTCCGATTTCATTCTTCAAATCCTTTATAACTTAATTTCCGTGTCACAGATCTACGTAGGTCTACGTGAAGGCACTGCATCTCGAGCCACATTGCAAGGGGCTGGGTCACCCAGCCCGAGTGCTGCAACAACGTGTAGCGAACAACGTGTCTGTCGTTCCCACTCATGCAGAGGTATCGGAGAACGTAGAATTACCCGGACAGCCCCACAGGGTGCCCCAGAAGGCAGAAGATGTGAGATGACATAGTAGAGTGGCCTGCGTGCTTGCGTATCTCCGCACCGTGAATAACAGGCAATGAGCGCTGTTTCAGAGTTTCCAGACCTGCCCAGCCTTGAATCCCAGCTCCGCCAACACGCCACCAACCTTCCCTTGAGAGTAATTTCTACCGTACGGGCCAGCGATAGCAGCTACCATCCTGGTTATTTGATGCCCCGATCAACACGTGTAGTCAGGGAAGTAGTCAAAAGGACGTACGGTTCAGGCCCACATACTAGTATGAGAACGTTCTTCTTTCTGATATCGCTATCCCCAACTTTTTGTTGTTCCCTCGTCCAGAGATTTGTAATCCAAGTCCAAGAAGACCACGACAAGGTCCCATCAGGGATCCCGAGAGTGTATGCGATGGACGATTTGTCTATTCTCCCTTCTTTGAGGTGTTTGGTGACACTTTCGGGCGCCGGCATTTTGGATACACCATCCACGAATATTTCTAGGCGGAAGTGTTCAGGATGTGCAGCAGCGAAGTCGATCAGAGGTTGTAATAATGGCAAAGGTGGTAGCTCTGCCGGACTCCGGGATGCATGAAGAAGTGTGAATCGAGTACTTGCTGCGATGTTGCGTCTAAGAAGTTGGTGAAATAATAGCTGATGGAATGGTGAAAAACCTGTTCCTCCAGATATCTTGGAGAAAGGTCAGAAAAGTAAAGGCACGTCGAGAAGAGGGAAAAGTAAGTATACCATAACAACCTCATCCCATTTTCCTTCGCGGAAAGGGAAGGTTTTCAACGGACCACGAATCTCGATGGTATCCCCGGCTTGCTTGGAGTGCAACCATCTCCCCACTTCACCTCTTGGATATCTCTTGATCCAAAGCTTGATGACACCCTCCTCATCGATGCCGAATAGCGGCGTGTATGGCCGCTCGACCTGAATGTCATCATCTTTGATAAATATTGACCAGATTGGATCCAGCGAAGAATCGTTTGCATCCGAGCGGCGAGAATCGCAGGGTATAGAGAGCGTCAGAACAGCCAAGTCGGGTCCAGCTTGAGAGTTCTCGGAAATCGTTACAGGGACGAAGTAACTCGATGATAATGGTCGATGGCTGAAAGTAGGGGAACCGCGGTACTTGGACGGCCAAAGAAAATACGATGAGACGAGTACGCCGGTTGTTGTTATGAATGCAAGAGTAGAGAGGCGCAGACGAGAGTGTGAGTTGGAGGATGGAGACGTGGAGAGGCGACGTGCATGATGCAGAAGAAGACGAGAACGAATCATTTGTCCTCCGAACAGACAACCACGGCAACCCCTTCACTCGCTCGCGAAAACACCCTACAGTAACAGACACATCTACATCGCTATGTTTTACTCCATTTCTACACCGCCAGGAACATCCCCTCTTGCCTTTCAGGCCTCGACCTCTACCCCTCTTTTAGCTCCGCCCTTCGATAATAGCAATGGCTTGCAGTCAAATGCATACATCTCGTCCTACTCGGAAAAGCTCAGCTCTCATGGGGAAACACAAATCGGCCTCGGCCTTCTGCTCAGTAGTTCTGGTTCTTTGTCTCATGTGGGTCAGGACAGCCCTGTGATTCGCGCAAACGGTCCCTTCCTTGAGGACCCACCTCCGTTGTTCCTGGAATCGCCTCGACCTCCTGCGTTGAACGCCCTCTCTCCTGCACTTTCTCTGCACCTGCGATGCTCTCCGGCTCCCGAAGATGATTTTCACGTGGTTGATGCGGATCTCAATGCGTCCACTTCAACATTCTCGATTAGAGATTGGATCGTCCACCCTTCGTCCTCGCCGGCTGCTCCGCACCACAATGAGCCTGCATCTGATGCTTTGTCCCGGTCTTCAGACACGCCCGCTAATATTAACTCGCCTAGCGTTGCCTTAGCAATTCCTGGAACGTCAGCTGATGTCAATCCGGCTGTACTCGCTGGCCCACAGACGCAGTCACCGTCAACAAAAATGGACGGTCCTCGTGGGTCGATGGAAACTGTCTTTCTCCAGGTCGTTGAGCGCTTATGTTCCAGTGACAATCCCGCAATGGCCTGTCTGTCCCCAAGCCAAACTTTGATATGTAGAATGAATGACGCGAACCATGAATCTGACGCAGACCTTCCAGATCTACAGTATCCAGATGTAACGTCGGCTGGATCCGATATTGGCCGAAGCCCTGGAAGGTTGTTCACCACCCCTATAGAAGCACCAAGAGAGCTCGCGTCCAACAGTATTTTCGCTATTGGCACGGCATTGATGTCTCCCCGGAACATACTTTATTCGGACAATTGTTCAAAGGGTCCTCTTGTCTCTCCTGATACGCCAGTATATAACATGCACGAAGGTATCAGCGAATACGACCTACAACGCAGGGCTAATAGGTACCGGCGCCGATATCCTGGTCGAACCCTTGATCGTCATTGGCTTTTGAAGTACGCAGGAAAGCTGAATAAGGATGGAAAGGCGATAGAGGACTATCGGTGCTACATCCTCGGCTGCGCACAGGTCAACAAGAGAAGAGATCACATCATAGTCCACATATGCTCACATGTCAACGAGCGTCCCTTCGCCTGTCGTCACTGGTTGCTACGCCTTCACCCATTTGCGCCAAAAAAAAGTGGGCTGATAGGTTTATTTCGCAGCCAAATGACGTTTTTGCGTCGAAATGAGTGCAAACGCCATGAAGCCGGCCACTCTGGTTTGAAGCCCTACGTTTGCCGACTCTGCCCACCACCGGCGGCGAAATTTGCTCGTCAAGACCTCTTGACTCGACACGCAAGGCGCGCGCACGGCATGACTGCTCGGGATCATCGTGAAATGTTCCAGCAGACTCCGGAAATGGCTGTCTGGTCCGAGTCGGGTGAAAATTGGCCTGTCCTGAAGGGTGCGCGTATGGCCTCTCTCCGTCCACGGACCCAACGAGAACCTTGTTCAGAATAGGAACCGTTTGTGCAATTGACTTGCATAGGGATATCTGTTGATCAGATTTTTGTGGTTTGGGGTTGTTAATTTGCTCTGATAATGGCATCTCCAAACTAAATCCTAATGGAAAGTTTATTGATTCAAAGAGTCAAGCCTGTAAAGACGACTTCCGTTTTGCGGACACCCAGATGAATTTTGTTTTGGCAAGTCTGACTCGTTGGCTGGTCACGGGTAGCCGTCAAGGTTAGGTGGATAGCTCACTGCAACAACGGGCATGTGATACCCGAGGAATCAATTGACTTTGGGAGTATTGCACATGTGAAAATATAGAGCATGATGAACTACAGGTTGCACCAATTTCGTCTCAATTTGTCAGTGAGTGCAGCGTCACGCTGACGATACGTCACTGCATGTCACATCGTAACTCTTGAACACGCTGGTCTGCCATTTCGACAATGTCAACCAGGGGACGGTCAGCCTCCCCCCAGTCGCGCGATGTCGACGTCGACATGGACAAGGAGCCAGAGGACAAGTTAGATGCCAAGGTCATTATCATCACCAATCTTACGCGCAACGTCGTCGAGGCCCACCTCCAATCTGTATTTGGCTTCTATGGCGAAGTTGTAAAAATCGACCTCCCAATCTACGTGAAATGTGTGTACCATATGCCCCCTTTTCCCTTTCACCCAGAAAGGTGGTCGTGTTTCTCTCTTCTAACATCTTATTTTTCTCTCCTAGCCGGTCAAAATAAAGGAAAGGCCTACCTGGAATATGCAGATGCGACCTCCGCTCGTACGGCCATGTCCCACATGAACGGCGGACAACTCGATGGCGCCGCACTCAAAGTTGATCTATCTGATGTGCCCCTCCAACGAACGCGCGCCCGCACGCGCTCACGCTCACCTCCTTTCCGTCCACGAAACGGACGCGAGCGCGAGCGCCCCCGCTCATATTCCCGCTCGCGTTCACGGTCTCGCTCACCACCCCGATTCGCGCGTCGGGACAGGGACAGGGACTATCCCAGCCGCGGCTACAATGACTCTTACCGCAGGCCGCCGCCTCCACTACGCAGGCCCCGACCACGAGATATATACCGTCCGCGCGCGCGCACGCATTCCCGTTCTCGGTCCCCCATCCGCCGCGGTGGTTTGCTTGGCCAAAGAAGGAGATCTCCCAGCTATGAGCGTGGAGGGTACGGTAGAAGGGGCCGCTCAAGATCGTACAGCTCCTCTGTGCGCTCGAGCCGCTCTAGATCTAGGACGCCCTCTCGATCCAGATCAAGGTCAAGGTTCAGCTCTCGCTCTCGATCTTACACTCGCTCTCTTTCTCGCTCACGTTCCCGCTCGCGCTTGCGTTCCTTGTCGTACTCTTCGTATTCTAGGGGTCGCAGTCGGACCAGGTCCTTTAGCAGGGGTCGTCGAAGCTACAGCAGAGACGATATCAGGGACAGTAGATCTCGTTCGCCCTCTCCCAAAGACCCATGACTGTCGAATAATTCGATTTCATGTCCCTGCTTCCCGTTGCGCATCTTAAAAGTCCCCCAAATACGACCTTGTCATTTTTTGACTGATTAGCTATTCGACTGTTAGTATTGAGTTTACTACGATGCCCGAAAATATAAGTCGTGAAAGTCATTGGAGGGGTCCCATCACATAATCTTTTATTTCTTCTGTTCCTCTATAACGCCCCTTCAAACAGTAATCGACGCGGTTTGCTAATTGCCGGCGCCGGAGAGTATAGTGCTGGCCTATTAAACGTGAGGTCGTGAGGCCAGGAGATAGTTACATTAAAATATCTACTCACATAGAAGTACCACAATTAGCAGCCGGGTTGCCCATAATAATGCTCTCGGATACGCCAGCAATACTGTCAGTTTTTCCGTAAGCCGAGGCATCGAACAGATGGTCGGTCGTCTTCTCGAAGGATGCCAACATGAGCACGCTATCCTTCATTTTGGCAACACCGAAGCGTGTGATGCCCAGGACTTCGCCCTGTCGTGAAAATAAGATCCAGCCAGCTGTGGTGTGATGTGAGGAGAACGAGCCTTGTACGTCATGACATCTCCAAGAAGCATGACATGGCGGGGATCTATGCTCATGCCATGCGCAGACATTGTGTGTTGAATCTCATTAATGATGGTTCTTCTCGCCGCTTCAATACCAAGCACCTGGGCCACTTCCATGACGTGATTCGAGGACGTGTGTTCACCCACAATGCCTGAGGTTTTGTTTAGGTCGCAAGCCAGGCAGTCATACCTTGTCCAAATTGACGTACCTTCCGTCGTCATTACTTTCTGTAGGCCGTAGCCTTCCACAAGAAGCTCCTTCGCTCCCTTCTCGCCTCTGTCATCAGCTTTGTCCTTGACATTGATCACGGCTCGAGATATAGATGGCACGCCCTAGAGGCTTTGTCACATCGACTCTACTCAGCGAAGTCACACCGCACCGACCTTCACAACAACTTCAGGCAACGCGCGCTTTAAGTCCCTGAGGCGATAGTACTTGTCCGGACCATCAACATATATCCGTAAGCGGTTTTTCTTGGGGATGATAATGATAGACTAGAGACAGCAAGTTAATTCCACGTTATCTGCATAGAGGTATATTATCATACCTCTGGCTTAATTTTCAGTTTCTTGGCTCGCACAATCGCCCATTTGATGCCATCCAGCGTGAGTTCGAGCTACGACACAAGAAAAAGGTAAGAATAGTTTTGTTGAAATGTCGCGCATATAACATACTTGAAGTTTCTGTATGTGTTGCATGTCCACAATGATTCCGACGTAGGTGTAATCGGGAGCCCAGGCTTCCTCCAATACAGCGGCAACCTAGTGGCGGTATCGTCACTCCGAACACCGTGCCAGGTAGAAAAAAATCGTACATCACCAAGGTGTGTCTTCTCTAATCGGCCCTTGACAATGCGAGCAGATGCCTCTGAGTCGCTCGTGACAAGCTTGCAACTAATAATGGGGGTGCTGATCAGTTTCGCAGCGTTGATGATCTCTTTTATCCGTGGTACGCCAAGCGTGACGTTCATGGAAGCTACGCCCGCAAAATGGAAAGTCTTCAGAGTCATCTGGGTCCCTGGTTCGCCAATTGATTGGGCACCAACAGCCCCGACAGTCGATCCTTGGGCTATTTAGGCATGCAATGGAAAGATTTCAGCAGAAATAAACTGACCTGGTTCAATCTTTGCTTTGACATACTTTGTCCAGCAAATGTTAAGGAAGACTAGGAGTTGACCCTCGGTCACTTTGGCCTTGTTATCGACAATAGCCTTGTCCGATGCTAAATAGGGTAGCCTTAAAGTTAAAGAAGTAATACTCGAGAGGTACGATCAATTACCTGTTGCACCCATCGACAAATCAGTATCCTCGTCCCATTCTTCACTTCTTTCAAGAGCCTCGAACATTCCTCGACTTTTTCGAGCGATCGCTAAGCGATGCGCAACATGGTCAATGAGGAAAGTGCGGATCGTGGATATGTATGCTGGGGTGCACTCGGTAACGAATCTTGGTAAGGACAATTCGCGATCCACGATTTCCAAAATCTCATACGGCAGCAGCCCGCGCGCAGACCTCGGAGAAGTGGCCTGAGAAATATTATGAGAAACGCACAAAATGCTCGCAAGAAGTACACCAGAATCGTACAGTTGCATGATTCCATGCCCTCCCGAATTCAATCGGCTGGGCGTCTCCCTCGAGACAGGCGGGATCGAGGCCATCGTCTCCGAAACGGAATTGAACAACACCGCCTGTACCATTCCGTACGGATAAGTCATACTGGGTAGTCAAGTCTTCGAGTGCCTTCATAAGACGACGTTGCATGTATCCGGTCTCAGCGGTCTTGACCGCCGTATCAACTAGGCCCTCACGTCCCGAAATGGCATGAAACAAAAACTCGGTCGCCGTCAAGCCAGTGAAGAAGCTATTACGAACGAATCCCTTTGAAGGAGGTTCACGCGATTTCTTGGGAAAGTGTGGAAGTGAGCGATCTTGAAATCCATCTGGAACACGGTGCCCTGCGATGATCTGCTGGCCAACACAAGCAACCATCTGAGAGACGTTGATAACGGAACCTGTGAAACAGATGAGACGTGTCGGAAAGGAACGCCTCTGGATATACCTTTGGATCCACATGTAGCCATTATCAAGGGCGCATTGTGCCTGCTGAGTTCTTTCATGCAAATCTCACCCACTTCCTCACGGACCTTCGAGAGCTCGGACGAGATTAGGGCTTCCAACGTCTGTTCCTGGTTACAGCCGGGCTTGTTCTCTAGCTTTCCCTTCTTTGCAAGGGCAATCAGATCTTGGCATTTCGCATACGCGGCCTCGACGAGGGTGTCCTTTTTGTTAGACAATAGAGGACCAGGGATGACGTCGTTGATGCCTAACGAGAACCCAAAGTTCGCTGAGATTTTGATTTAGACGATGTGCCGGGCGAACAGCAAGACATGGAAGACGCGCCTAACCAGCGAGCACAGAGTTTAGCCAATCGATTCATGGCTGACGCCGCCTCGTGCGGACCATAATCACGCATGATGATGCCAAACACCGATTTCTTTTTACCGCTACCAACGGTTGCCTTGTCCATGACGCCACACATAATCTCACTATTTACGATGACTAACCAGCCATCGTTTGGGGAGAGATCAGGGAGTGGGTCCATATGGGGCGAGTAGTGCTTTTTATTGGGTTTCTCTTCCTTGTTGCACTTCGACTCGACATTGATGAGGACCTTTGATTGATTGTTCGGCCGGATCAGGACGTTGAAGATCTGCTTACCCGTCCATAGCCGAACAGGTTTCCAGATCGTGGGAGAAGGAATATCAATATGGAGGTTGGCGTCGGCAAAATATGAGCAGATCTGGGTGAACTGTCGTCTGTCGAAGAACTGGTCTCGTCTTGACAAAAGGTAGGAGGCAGTAATGAAATCTTGTATAGCAGCAATGACGGGTTCTCCATTTCGGGGTGTGACCATGTTGTGCTTCACGCTCATGAGTTCAAGAGCTTCAGTACGCGCTTCCTCAGTTTGTGGGACATCTAGCGCAGGATGGGTGAGAGCTCGGAGCTAGCTAGCAAGGAGACATACGGAGGTTCATTTCATCGCCGTCGAAATCTGCATTGTAAGGGTTGCATACGCATTCGTTCAGCCGGAAAGATCGCCACGGGCGCACTTTGACCTGTTCTACAGGTCAATAAAATAGCAAAACCATGTCCTCTCGACTCACACGATGACACATGATGGATAACTTGATTTTGCGTTAGAGGACAGCAGGAACATATAGTATAGCATTGCATACCTTATGAAGACTAGGCTGGCGGTTGAAAAGTACGATATCGCCATCAACAATATGTCTCTCGACTACGTCGCCGTACGTGAGACCGTCCGCAATTGTCCCTCTGTTTCCAAACTTGAGGTACTTTTTAAAACCATTGCTCCCAGCAGTGACATAGTTAGCACCAGGGTGCCTATCGCATCCATTTCGAACAGCAATGCGGAGTCTGTCGATGTTGAAGCTAGTCACGCGCTCAGGATACGTTAGAATCTTCGCAACACGTTCAGGGACGGCAACCTCGTCTATGCGAAGGTTCGGATCTGGAGAGATGACAGTACGAGCCGAGAAATCGACACGCTTCCCCGAAAGATTGCCTCGGAAACGCCCTTGCTTTCCTTTCAAGCGCTGACAGAACCCGCGTATTGGTTTCTGACCCACTTGGGAAGGCACACCGGGGAGCTCAGAATTGATGTACATGGCAACTGACAATTGGAGGAACTCCCATTGTTCCTGGGGCGCGTGAGAATGAGAATGAGGATAAAAATAATGGTGGGATACCATGAATTGCGCGGTTGGGGCACCCTTTGCCAGGCCCTGTTTGATGAGAGCATTTGTGAAGACGATTTCCGTAAGTTTCACTGTCAGGTCATCTTCGTTCGACGCGCCATCTTGAGCAACGGATGGTCGGATGCATACGGGTGGAACAGAAATGTACTGCCAGATAAATTCCTCCGGGCGGCCATGGTCGGGACGCAAGCCAAGGAGTTCGCAATCCTGAGAGTCGCGTCACCGGGGACAGATCACCTGTGGGGAAAGGACTCACCTCATTCGAGATACGCTTGAAGAGGTCGAGGACCTTCAATGGGTTTAAATCTTCATGAACTGCCTTGTTGATATACATGCTAAGCTCTTTTTGCGCCTCGACAGCTGAAGCAAATGTCCTCTTCCAGGCCTCCATCTCTTCGGCCGTCTTTTTTGCACGGAACTTGTCGTGAATGATCTTCAGTGCTCCGGCTTTCTTCACAGCGCCATTCGTCGCAGCACAATAAGGACAATACACGACCTTACGTGCAGCAGCATTCACAGTTTTAAAGAGTGACTGGCGCTGAATGTTTTCAAGGTTCGGGCGGCGGAATCTTCTAAGATATATTCGCCTCTCCGGCTCTTCCAGCAGCACGCGAGCGCATGTCTAAAGAGAGGTGAATGAGGGAGGCACAGTGGAAGGTGAATGCATACCTTGCATATGCACTGAAGGATGGCAATTGTGTGTTTGAAATACCCGATGTGAAAGACAGGAACGACAAGGTTGATATAAGCGTAGTGACCGACACAGTCGACCGCATTGAGCCCGCACGTCTCACAGAAGGCATTCTTCTCCGACGTACCCTGGAGGATACAATTCACATTGGTGGGACGAATAGAGGTAAACAGACTCACTAAACGCCGATCGAGCACTCCGTCCTTAACTGGTGCCCTGTCTGTCGTAGTGTACAGATCTCTATGCGTGACCTGAAACTCTGAGATTCTGACGACATCCTGGGCTGTCAGAGTGCTGAACTGTAGCTTCTTGCTGGACGTGACGTCAATGGACCTGAGTTGAGACGCACAAATGAGACATACATGACTTTGGGAGCATTTCGCAACACGGTCTCCTTCATTTTGGCTATGGTCGTGGCCACATAGATGGCAGTAAATGAGTGTATGCAGTAGAATCATCTCAGATCCGCAACGACAATTTCATTTTCTTGTCGCGTTCACTGACTCTGACTCACTCTCGAGGCTGGCACACGGCTTGCAAGGATGACTTCTCATTCATACGAAATCGCACTCTACGGAAAGTTTCTCAAAGGCGATCTCAAACCCGTTCTTAACAGGATCGCCCTCCACAGCGAGTCGGCTCACCAAATGCACTCACGCGAGGTCATCTTCGACCCTCCAGATGCCGTGCAACAGCGAGAAGCCAACCAAGAGCCAGCCCTGCTCAGAGCCTTAAAAGAATTGCTGGAACCAGATGCAAAATGGTAGCGTTCTGTTCTTTCAATCTATGATTAGAGCTGATACACATGACCTAGGGTCCTCTACTCATATTGGAAACCTGAATCCGCTCGTACTCACCCTGAGGCAACTGTCCGCCCTTGGGCAACTGTCCAGGTTGTGGGGGATGCTCTGAGCTTTGCCTCCGCCCTGGGCTACATGCAAGTTTCCCTTTTGCGATATTTGAGAGATCGCACTGCTGAATGTAGACTAGCAAAAGGTCCGAAGTCTATCAACGAGGCTATGTCTTTCATCGTGGGCGGCTAGTCATTCAAATATTCCAAGAAGAGCAAGTACGTAGTCTGTTCATTCCACTGTCCTGCACTGAACAACCAAATGCCATCCAGATTGACCCGCAAACCCTGCAACCCATACCCGCTCATGCAGATACGCTTTGGCAGGTGATAGTCAAGACTGCAAATCCGGTTCGTGGTACGCAAGAGATACCCCTCAGCCGATACGTCGAAGGCGTTCTTGAAGTTCAAGCTCTCATGAAGGGACTCTTAGATCTTCGCAGGCAAGATGCATAATGTCAGGTCAAATGGGTTCATTCCGGTCAACTATCCCTGTCTGACTCTCCCCAGTCAATTTCCTCACATTCTCCGTCCTCCCCATCCCGTCTTTGCGCCTCGCGCACCATAGCCAATAATGTTTCAGGATCAACCACCGTATCAGGTTCCCCCTCGTCACCATCTTCCGTGGAACCGTCTGTGTCTGTGTCTGTGTCGACCTCCTCCGACGTCGTTGACTGCTCATTCTCCGCGTCACTTCCCTCGTATTCTCCCAATCTAGTCAGTGCCGTATCGGCCTCCTCGCCATCATCGCTCCCGTACCCACCCAGAAGTCCAGCGATGGTTGCACGACCTTTTGTGACGTCAAGCCTTCGTCTCTTTGTTGCTCTCTGGCTACCTTGCGATTCGAATGCGCCAGCCCCATCGAATAACACGCCGCGGAATGCGCCTTCTTCCCAGACTTCAATCGTGGGAAATTCAACAAAGTGTTTATTCCTCAGCAGCGTGGAAAGCTTTCGCTCGCCATCTAGCTTGATGAACGTGAACTTCTTGCTTTGTCCGGATAATGAGTCCAAAGGTGCGCGTATGAAGAATTCCGGAGGGGTGAAGGCATCTGGGATGTCTGGGTGCGGTAACGCGAGGGTTTTGACCCACGTGGGCAGATCTGCGCCAGTCTTTCTTCTTGCGCGTTGGGATATTTGAGACTGAAAGAGGTCGCATAGAGTGAGATCAAAGTTGTTTCGGTGGGTGAGGAAGGAATATGGTTCTTGTGTATCATTTGGACTCGTATCTAGAGTGAAGGGAGGGTAAATGTTATATTTGACTGTCAGGAAAGCTGTCCTCTTCCTATGATAATGAAGAAGAACAAGTCATTTATCTAAGCCAACTCTGTATATCCGAAATAGTCGGTGGTTTCACGTACTTTGAATCCCAAGTCGATTGATTGAGCATCCGCCTCTCCATGCCAGAGGGGAGCAGGTCCATCTCGATATCTCTCAATTCCAGTTGCGATTTCAGGACATCTCGCTTCGTCCTAGATATTCCATTCCTCGTCTTGCCTAGTCGCGTTCCCATTTCGCCTTTACCGCGTCGACCTCGCAGAGTTCCGTAGCCACCGCGCATAATATCATTGCCCCAGTTGCTCACTCTCCTGTTCATATCTTCGAGGAAGACGTAGTCATCCATCATTGTTCCATGCGTGTAGCGGTTCATCGGAACAAATTTGGCTTTTTCGCGCGTGCCAGAGCAACCCGTACGCGATTTGTGTGCGACGGAGCATGGCAGAGAGCATGTTCGGGTTGTGCAACGGGGGCATGTGTAAATGGCGATGCGGTCTGGACAGAATACACACTGTCCAGGGCTGCCAGTTGAAAATGTAGGATCACTTTGACCAGACATAGCTAGTGTCGCGGACTCGGCCACTCAGTACTCAGTACTCAGTTCTCGCGTGCTTCGGGCATAGCCGATGTGCCACGCACAGATAGCTGCCGATTGATCGCGTGTCAAAATGTACATCTTCAGCTTCTTCACAGGCTATCTAAGCTAAACTAAACATATAAACAACAAGAGGCAATCAAGGGCAAGGGGTGCCTTATCAATCAGATTCTACGTGGAATCCTTATATTAAACGTCGTCCATCCCGAGATTAATTTCAACTTTCTCTCCAGGCTTGAAGGCGGGAAGGCCTAGACCCGCGTTCGCGTTGATCAGCACGAATCAATGGTGGAAATGAAAGTCGTCTAGAAAAAACGCACCCATGTATGGACAACTGGCGCATCTAAACGCATCCCCCAAGAAGCAGTTTCCACAGCTGCTCGTGGCTTTGGGCGCGGCCTTGGCAGCCCTGGACAATCTTTCCCTTTCCGAGAGCGTGACCTCGCTGGCACTCCCACCCTCGCTCCCATCAAGTAACACGACCTTAGCTAGTCCACTCCGCAACTCTGCTTCTTCTTCCTCGGCTAACCCACATGTACAGCCTTTACACGCCTTCTTTCGCCGCGGCCCTCCGGGCTTGAATGGCTCACACGCTGCCGGACGTGCCTTGTCCGCATCTGTCAATAAGCTCTCCGCATCGATGGTACCCCCGCGGGGAGCAGTGAGGTCCCAGATGGCCTTCTTAGCGGCCACGTTGCGACGCGGAAGGGCAGCTGAAGCGAGGGCTGTGGTTTTAGTCTTCAGAGATACTGATGCACTAGCTGAAAGAGGCGGCTTTTGAGCGATTATTGTGCCTTCGGCGAGATGGACAGTAAGGACATGAAATGCGGCCAAGACCAGGCTGGAAGAAAGATTTGAAGGATCAAGGGATGTCAAGTGGTGTAGATGTAGTGTCCCCAGTGGAGAGAGCCCTTCGTAGAGCTGGGAAAGCAACTCTGATAGACGGGGTTGCAAAGATCTGTGATCATCAGGGGAAAGGGTGATATGAATCGATGCATATGATTCCGGCGCCAGAACAGTAGCTTAATGCGGGTATCAGTAAGACTTCGTCGAAGAAAACTAGGCGCATCACCTCGATCTAATAGGCGGTCCAGCAACTGTCGCTCTACTTGTCGTGTAGCCTCCAACTCCGAGACGAGGTGCTGGTATTTCCCATCCTGGGCAGTGGAGAGAGAACCGATAACTAAAGCAGGCCCCTTTTCTGGGCCAGATTTTGAGATATCATCGGATGGCGGATGCGTCGCAACGGGAGCCATGAAGGAACAGTTTTTCGTCCCCGACAATTCTCTCCTACCGGGTCTCGGATCGGCTGCCGGAGCTGACTCAGCATAAATTGGAGTAGTGTCACTAGTCACTACGCGTTGGATTAAAAAAATAATTTCATACCCCTCGCTCGCCTAACCTAACACCTCGTCACAATAGGAGACTCAAACGGACTACAACATTACTCAACCTAAATGTAACTCAAGAGGGGAGAACAGCAATAACACAGAGGCATAGTCACGACCAACGGACGGTTTAACCGCTGATCTAGGCAGGCGGTGGTCCGTCATGAGCAATCTCGCTACCATCGGTCGCCTGTTCCAAAGGCGGGGGCGGAGGAGCAGCATTCATGTGGTCGGGAGGTAGAGCCATTATCAAGGCAGCACGGACACGGAATAGCATCTGTCGATACCACTCCTGGTCGACACCAGCCTTCTCTTGATTGGTCGTGAGCTGCTGTAGATCCCTGAGCTCTTTGAGCCAGGCCATGTGCCAGTCAACATTTCCGTGCTCATCCATTTCGAATTCTTCCATAGGAACGTGAGGAGGTGGTGGCACAGGAAAGCGCATCCCAGGGGGAGGGCCCATCATAGCGAAGGCAGCGGGATCAAATCTGTCGAAATATGAACTTGAACGGTCAGTTAGTATGGCATGAATGATGGAGGCGCACGGCGGATACGGTGGCGGATATGGACCTGGCCGGCTAGGCCCAGGGTCATTGGGGTCCAATGGCGGGCCTGGAACGTACTGTGCCGGACTTTCATACTGTGGCTGGACGGTTTGCTGCTGATACTCTTCGGCGTCCTCTGCAGGCCTGCTTTGTCCTCTACGTGCCTTGGGCTTCTTCTTTCTCACACGGTGAACACCAGTGCGTGGGTCGACATTGTCATTCACAGTCCAATAAGACCCTTTGCCTCGATCCGTCAGTGGGCGAGGAACTTTCTCGAAACATGGATTTAATGATAGATTGTGGCGAACAGAGTTCTGGAAAAGTGGAGAGTAGTTAGTCTATGCTATACACGGGAGGGCGCAAACAAATAAAAGATTTTGAGCAAACAAATAGCGATAGGGCTAAACATCGCGGTCGCGCTCGGGCGCATGTCTCAATGTATCGACTTCTGAATTTATGCTTACCTTCCACCCTGACGGTGCAGTCCGGAAGTACGGGAACTAGGATGAAAATAGCATGATTAGTGATCTTTATATCACACGATAAAGTGCCCACCCGGCTTTCGATGGCATAATATATGTCCTCCAGCAATAGCTTCTGGTTTGGAGAGCCCTTGATAGCATAGCTACGTGTTCATAAAAGCAGAAATAGGTCCCGTGAGAAATACGGCACTCAATCACAATCAACAAACGCGGACGAACTTACCGTATAAGAGTCGAGTACGGATAGAATGGCTTACTACCTGGAGGACCATCTCTAAGAGAGTCGAGTGTGATGGGAAGACCACCGGTGACATCATTAGGGGGTTCAGGATAGTAGGCGTTTGCTTGCATGTCAGGGTGCCCTGGGGGGAGCATGTTCGATGGCAACACCGCCTGTTGCTGAGCTTGTGATAACTCCATAAGGATGCGTGGTGCAAATCAAGCGGGGAATTGATTGATTAGATGGTCGAGTAGACTATGGTAGACTGCTGGGCGGCGGCGGAGGGGGAGCGAAAGAACGGTTGTGGCCGCAACAAGCAACGGAGGTCGAGTGCTTACGTCATGCTATCCGCATTGAAAGACCAGGTCCGCACGGACCAGGTGGCTTGTCGATACTTGAGAGATTGACAATGTAACAGAGAGCATTGAAGACGACGACGATGGGTCAAAGGGAGTGTACACGGCAAGTGTAGTGTAGGAGTGTACAAACTCCCAACGACACCAGAAAACAATATGCAAGCAGGGCATACAGACAGCAACACAGACAAATTGTGCCCTCGGCAACTGCACACTATGTACACACAAACACCGCGCGAACTGTTCATCTCAGCTCTCGCGTTTAACGAGCTTCCGCAGAATATTTTCACTGTCGTTATCAGACTGAGGCGTTTACGCTTGTAGGGTGGATCAGCGTCGCGTCATACACAAAGTGAGAAGTGCGTCCGAGTCTCCGATCAGCTCACTGAATGGCGTAGCCTTCGCTCTGCCAGTACATGACAGTGACAGAGACCAGGTCTCACAGATCGTCGCAAGACTCAAATCAACCGTATTCGATCCATGTCGAAATACCACCACGTTTCTACCTCCTCCCAGGGGGGGCTCTATGCCTTGGAACAATGATTGGGCTAGTACGAGGGTCCAGAGCGGCCGGCTTACGGTTCCTAGCGGAAAATGCTCACAGAAGACCGACTACAGTACGAGGATGGTATTTCTATAACAAGACCAAGAACTACAAGATGATGCTGGGTGGATTAAGCAAGGCCGGAACGGACGCAGCAAAACTAAGTTTTACGGCGCTCGCTTGGGTGACATTCGAGGAGGGGTTAAACCATCTCGGGTGGTGGAAGGAGATTGGAGAGATCGGGGCAGGAATAGGCACGGCTGGCGTGTTTGCCGGGGTTTGTAAGTTCAGGGCAACTTTGAATTGGAATGCTGAAAAAAAAGAT
The DNA here is from genome assembly GCA_003316425.1 of Russula lepida. Classification (NCBI taxonomy): domain Eukaryota; kingdom Fungi; phylum Basidiomycota; class Agaricomycetes; order Russulales; family Russulaceae; genus Russula; species Russula lepida. Next base: position 742,312 of record QFEZ01000104.1, read on the forward strand.
AAACTTAGATCGACTTCCATGGAGAACGGCGTCTCGGGTTGTCGGGTTGGGCGTGCTTGTCGGAATGACAATGAGGACAATGCGTTGGGGGAAAGAACGACTGGCAGAAGAAGCTCAGGCGCGCACCGGGGTGAGCCAATAATGTGGGTAGCGAAAGCACCGCATAGGAACGGCAAAAGAACCGCATTGGTGCGACAAGTCCGTATCATAACCGTATGATCCTCCACCATTGGCCGACAGCGATGTTCATGTATTGGAGCTGGGAGTTGTTATCTACCGAGCGCTGTCATAGTAAATGTGATTATAAACGATTCCTCGCCCGCCCTGTTCGCGAATCGCCCCCCCTCTCCACTGTAGTGTGCACGATGAATTTAGTGTCACAGCCGATAGCTTTTTCCCCTCCGCCAACAGCGTTCCCCACGCTTTCGATTGTAGCGACAGTCATCAAGCACTGGCCAACACCAATTGTCGACCCAATCAAGGCCAAGGCAAGCAGATATGATGTCGAGCCGAGTCAAGTCGCGCCACCATCGAAACCCTCTCTGAGACCGTCGCCTTCACCTCCCCCGCCGCCTCTTGTCACGGTTGCGGTAGCTGTGGCGGTGCCAGAGAAGAGTTGTGGCAGAAGGGGAAGGAAGAGCCCAGGGATACATCACCGGCTGTTGCAGGCTCCGTCAGGGACCGTTTATGGGACCGAGTGTGCGCCGGCAGAAGGGCCGCTATCTCCCTCTGCTCTCCCAACGACCCACCTCTCCCTACATGCTCCCAATTTCGACATGCTCCCCCGTTCCTCCTCCCACACCCCGCCCCTTTCCACAACACCCCTCTCCTCCACCCTCGCTTCTTCTCCCTCTCGTCCCCATCCCACTCCCGTCTCTTCATCAAAAGGTCAAATCCACGTGAAGCTCATCTCCGCCCGTGGCCTCAACACCTTATCCATCAACTCACGCCCTTATGTCGTCGTCGTCTTCGAGGACAATGAATTCGTTGGCAGAGACCCCACCAACGAGGACGACAAGGAGATCAGGGGCGTCGCTACTAACCTTTCCCGCACTTCTTCCTCTGTCGCCCTTAGCGCCTTGGGTGCTGTTGGATCCAAAGCCGCTGCCCAAGAGGCCGCATTGCGTACGCGCCGCCCATCCCCAGTATCAAGTTCCTCGTCCAACTCGACCAAATCGTCACTTTCTGTGCCGGGTGGGTCAGGTACGAGAACACCTTCAAATGGGTTACTCGGGCGTAGGTCTGCCCACAACCCCGTCTGGAAGCATGAGGTATCTTTGTACGTTGCTTCTCATCGAGGTCAAGTCCTGCCGATGACGTCTTCTCACTATCCCCTTCCCAGCGATGTAACATCTGAGGAATCAACGATCCAATTCAATATCTACGATCGTGCAGATGAGAACCATGGGTTCATAGGTAGCGTCAAGGTTAAGCCCACCTTGATTCATGATCACACCGTCGATCAGTGGTTCAAGTATGTCCCGCCTATCTCTGCCTCTTTCAGCTCTCTGATCCCTCTCGAGGCTTGGTCCGTATGAAAACGAACCCAATATCACAGGGGAAATCCACATCCAAATAACTTTCGAGCAATTCAAGGTACCTTTCTCCTCTTACCGAATCGTGCACGTTCTCAACTTCCTCGGGGCAATTAGTCGAAACGATCACTGACACCACGCGACTTTGAGTTCCTTAAACTTATCGGAAGAGGAACATTTGGCCGCGTCTTCCAGGTCAGGAAGAAGGATACCAAGCGTATATACGCAATGAAAGTCCTATCAAAGAAGGAGATCATCGCGAAGAAAGAGGTTGCACACACTATCGGCGAAAGGAAAATTTTGCAACGTTCTTTGGACTCGCCGTTCCTAGTCGGGCTCAAGTTCAGCTTCCAGACCGATTCGGACCTTTATCTCATAACGGATTTCAAGAGCGGGGGAGAACTATTTTGGCATCTTCAAAAGGAAACCCGCTTCAGCGAAGAGCGAGCACGGTTCTATATCGCCGAACTGGTGCTAGCGTTAGAACATTTACACAAGTATGACATTGTATATCGGTGAGCTGAGCGCCTTCCTTATCATCCGCCGATCATCATCTCACAGTGAAATAAGCGATTTGAAACCCGAAAATATTCTTCTTGACGCGACGGGACACGTGGCCCTCTGCGATTTTGGTTTATCAAAGCCGGACCTAGGGGCTGACGAATTGACCAACACATTCTGTGGGACGACCGAATATCTCGCACCCGAGGTTCTCCTCGACGAGCATGGTTATTCAAAACTTGTGGATTTCTGGTCGCTCGGCGTTTTGCTTTTCGAAATGTGCTGCGGGTGGAGCCCTTTTTATGCCGAAGATACCCAACAAATGTACAAGAACATCTGTTTTGGCAAGATCCGTTTCCCTCGGGGTGTCATTAATGAAGACGGGAAGCAATTTGTAAAGGGAGTGAGTCTACGGCATTATTTTCCCCGACCGCGTATTAGCCGCTAACGTGTGTCATACTAGCTCCTCAATCGTAACCCGAAACACCGACTAGGTGCTCAGCGGGATGCAGCGGAGCTCAAGGAACATCCCTTTTTTAAAACAATAGATTGGGATGCACTTGCTCAGAAGCGGGTGACGCCACCATTCAAGCCCGTCGTCGAGTCTGACGAATCGACGTTGAACTTTGACCCCGAATTCACGTCGGCCGACATCTCACATATCGGGTTGGAGAGCGACTTGACTCTGGATGATGATGATCCTTCAGAAGACTGGGTTTCGCAATCGGTGTCTTGTGCTCCCCAGCACACACCTCTCGGTCCACTGGGCTGCGATCGTCCACCGCCGCTATCGTCTAGCGCTGGAATCCAGATCCAGCAAAAACGACGCGGTGACCTCGCCTCCAGCCCTCCCCTCACCAGCAGTGTCCAAGAGAACTTCCGTGGCTTCACATATTGTGGGGAGTCCGAGATCTATGCACGCATGGTGAATCGTCTCAATGAAGGCCGCGATCGCGAAGGCGCGGTGGCCGACGAAGAAGTAACGTACCCGACGACCGATGATGAAGCACTGGATGCGAGCACGCACGCTGGCCGTTATTCCAAACGCCACGAATACCTCGACGATTTTGACGCAGATATGAATATGTGACCCACTTTAAGCCATCGAGTGTTTCACACTGTTCAGTCTTGACTGGTTCACTATCTTGTCTCTTGCCGGTTCCAGTTCGCACATTCCATTCCTCTCCACACATCATTTCATTTTCATCTGCATTCATTCCCCCCTATTTTTCAACTCTATGCTTGCATCACCCTCGTATTGCATATTCTGTACAACATTTGGACAGTGATCCCCCATATTCCATCTTCCTCTTTCGGTTCCACGCATAGCTTGATACAGGCACACGCCAAATTTGTGGTGGCATGTCATCTGCGGCGAAAGTAAAAACAGGCGGCCTACACACTATACATTAATGTGTAATATTAACCAGCCTATTTTCCATATGTAGTTTTAGAAGAGACGAACCCAGCTTGGGTATTTTCCCTGCCTCGCTCAATCATCCTTTCCATCTTCCCGATGTCGCCAAAGTCATTGACGTCATAAACTCCCGAACGCGCTGGCGACTTTCTTCCATTCTAATTAAGATAAAAATACCGACATGACATCAGTTGGCACGGTCCAACTACATTTGGTCTCCTTTCGCCACAAGCAGTTTTTTTTTCTTATCAGAGAAGTTAGCTCGGGTGTGCTACGAAGTACTAATGTACTGTATGGGCTATATAGAATTCGTGCTGATGGAACAAGAATTGTGTAAAGAACTCCGAGTCGGAAAATATGATTAATGGAGGATAATATATTATGATAGGATTGTGGAGTTATTGTGTATCTAGAGCAATTACAACTTGGGGTAAGCAAGCATAAAAATACCACAACACCACAAGAAAGTGTTTTTGTAGGGAATCTAGGAGAATAGGGTACTACCAATCGTTGAGCCTCTTACAATCTGGCCGCGCGAGGTTCACGCCCCCGCGCAATAGAGGGGGTAATATCCGGCCGCCGAGGATAGTCGTATGCACGATAGACGCGACTTCGTGTGTCGTTACACGGCCGTACCACACACCAGCACCCTGGGGCATGTAAATCTGTACAACGCGTGCGTCGATCAGCCAATGTTTTCTGACAAAAGAGAGGAGTATGTACAATGACATTCCCCGCATACTTGTGTCCACCGATATGCGAAGTCATGAGGATTAATGCTTTCTTCGGAATACTCTCATCGAGTTCTTGGAGCCTCCGGCTCAACTCTGCTTCTTTCCCAACCTCGTCGGGGTAATCTTCTAGCGGGGGACCGGTCGGATCTTCTAGCTGAGTGTGGACCTCCCAACCCTCATCTTGCAAAGTTTGCGAGAAAGCTAATGGACGGTGACGGCATTGAATAAAAGAGTAATATCATGAGGTAGAGTGATGTGAGATCCTCACTTGCCGTAAGAGAGGAGGAGGGGGGGGGATAAAAAAAACCTACTAACCATATTCGAGTTTGGGTGCCACAACCGCGCATCGGACATCGCGCCTTCGGTGCGAACCTGCGATAAAGAAAGGCACAATCCGTTCAATTCCGAAAACAAAATTTGCGAGGCACGACAACAACACAAACGTGCGTGCGCCGTGCGCCGGCGAAAGAAGCGCTCACATATCAAAATGACGCAGGTGTACGGAATCACCCATGACTTTACGCAGCCCATTTCCGACGAAGAGCCCAAACGTGAAACACTTGGACTAACCGAGTTGCGCCACATTTCCCGCGCGCCGTCCAAAGAGCGAGGCACCTCTGTCAATACCTTATAATCGGGGAAAACGAGGACGGTCTCGTTGTCGTTGGATTTCGATAACGTGTCGTGACTGCCATTCAAAATAGACACAGCGCGGTTCTCCGAATCCTTGAAGATGCCCGCGACGGCTGTTGGTAGCCGTGATGTCGAACCAATGGGTGTATTCGGTGTTGTCACGGGGGTAGAAACTCCGCCGGTGATCGTGATGGGTGCTGCTTGGTCGATGGTGGAGATGTAGGAGGCGAGGGAGCCTCCTTCATTGGTGACAGAATGCTCCCAGTCTGATTTGCCAGTGGAAATGACCACCTGGGTGCGAATATCAGATAAAAGCACCGAGTCACGTTTTTGATACAATAAAATAAAGACGGACTTGTCGGCGGTAGGGCTTCACGGACCCCAGCATGTGAGAAGTCGTGTCTATCATCGACGTTATTTTCTCCGGATATTCCTCGTGTCCTGTGGAGATCCTATTAAACGGGTATTAGGAAGGATGAGCGATTTAACTTACCATCTTCACAGGGGTTCGGGCAATTTCTGCACTCCGCGAATGACACGGGGACACCAGCAGCTTCTAGAGCGACATGTGTTTGTTCTGGATCATCAGTTGGGTTAAGGAGAACGGCGACGAGTCGCTTAAGGCGATTCATTGTGTTAGGAGAGAGAGTTAGAGTGTTCAGGGCCAGCACATCTTCACACCCCACAATCGATTTTCACACCACGAGGTGGGATAAAAACTCTCCATTCTACATACCCGGATTCTCTCGGTCCGGTCCGGAGCACACTAAATCCATACAAGTCCGCGGTCACGGCATCCCAACCCATCCGAGTCAGAGTCATACTCATTCATCCCCACTCGTCCGAAAAAAATGGTGTAACGAGGTCGAACACCTCCGCGTTACCTCCTTCTCGCTTCGCCGGTCGTCCTATGAGCCGACCGAATAACGCCCGCCCTCCTCGACGCGGCTGCTCGTCCTCCTCGTCGCCAGCTGCTACTTGAGCTTGCTGGCTAGGGTAAAATTGGTTTATCATTTTTGACAGTCGGCGGAGACCACTGGTCGAGTCACCCTGCGCCCGTCGAGAATCCTGCAGAGCGGACGCCAGATACATCGCCATGTCAGGCATCGATAACGGCAGTTTGGGTAATGGTGTCGTCGACGTCGCGGGGATGGTATAATATTTCGAAATTGGTGAGTTTGGACCGTCGCGGAGCAGGGCGGGCAATGTTGATAAATTGTACGAATACGGGAGCACATTAACGTCTCCATTCGTAAACCGGTAGTCAGGCGGAGGGGGATAGTCAATCGTGAGGTAGATGACTGTCCGCCAGTCTGATGAGGAGGCATGGACCTAACTAGAAATCAGAATGGCCCTTGAGGAACGCGTGGAATCACGTACCTTGAAGAACTGAATCACAGTTCGTAGCCGTAACTCACCCTTTGTCGCGGCTAAAGCCTCAACAGTTGGTTGAATCCGAGTATCACCTAATTTTGCTAGCAGCTTCAAGAGGTGCCGCCAGCTTGATGCCCGAATATGCATCGGTTGAGCTTTCCCATGAGGAAGAAGGATGACATTTGGCAGGAAACCCTGATACTGGGTGTTCTCCATTGGTGGCGTACGATTCCCAAACGCTATTATCGAGCGCGGTAAGCATAACAAGAATTTCATCATTCAACTACTCACAGGCGCCATAGAGTAACTCTGGCTCCACGAATTGGTTAGGAGATCGCTCGGGAGCCTCCACTTCCTCTGGAGACGCCGGTATAGCTTGAGGCTCTGGTCTGGGACTGGTTCTCTGCGCTGGCGACGGGGTGTCCCGAGGAGCATTTGCTTGGTCGGGGTTTGGAAGTTGTTCGCGGGAGTTTGCCGAAATGAGTGGCACCGGCGACGAGCGTGGCAATGTTGTTGTGTCTGATTCCAATTTCCTCACAGCCGCTGCGGAGAGGAAGATTAATCACGAAATTCATGTGACTGACTGTATGAGCGCGTACCCGTTTCCTTACCAACGACGTCAGGGTGACGGGACAGATGTGGATTTCCTGATGGTTGAGGATCCACTCTGTGGTTCGTCTCTGGTGTTGACGTAGGACGTTCGCTGTCGTACTCGGCTTCCAATTTCCGAGCGAGGTCTTCGTCTTTCTTGAGCTGTAGATCAACTGGTGATAGGGTAACGCTCTTTGTAACAGCCTTTTGGCTGTGAGGGCGTGCGTCCCGCGGTTTCGTCGAGGAAGATGAGGCCGCGCTTTCACTATAAAGCGTCGACGGGCGCGGTCGTGATCTCGAGGTTCTAGAGCGCGGTGCAGACTCAATAACAGACTGTTTGATCGCCTGGGCAAGATCCGCGTCTTGAGCAGCAAGAGATTTGGCGCGCGCTCTCTCGGTTTCTTCAGATAATTCCAAAGCAAGTTTCAACTCCTCTTCTTCGCTCATTGTAGGTGAATCTTCTGCAGGAGACTTTGGATCAGAAGGCAAGGTCAGTAGGGTAGTACCGTTAGTGTCTGGTGGCCCATTCACAGTAGAACTGGGCCGAGCGCTGGATGAGACATTGGGTTGTACAAAGGGATGTGGGTTAGGGCTGCGTGTCACGGTAAGTGAAGAAGAGCGTGCACCCAGAGGCTTCGGCGGTGGTGTTGGTGGCAGTGGCGGTGGGGGCACATGTGGAAGGTTGGATGTACCGCGTGACATCAGCGGGTACGGGTGGGATCTGGAGCGTGGCAGCCCCGTGGGCTGAATGACAGTAGGTGGAGGCATGAACGATGGAGGCTTTGGTGGTAATGTTGGGGTTGTTGGTGACGTTATAACGGGGACCTTTGGTGGGAGAGGTGGTCCTACTGACTGTGGTAGTGGCGGGGGCGGGGGTTGGAGATCGTGATGATAGGGTGAGGGGTTCATGGAGAAATAACCCCGAATGTCGGCACCCGGAGAGTATGCGGTAGTAGCAGGTCCCTTGACCGTAGGATTGGTAGGACCGAAATACAGTAACCGATTGGTAGAACTAGAGCTAGTGTCCGAGAAGGTATTGTGTCTCCGGCCTGGTATTAGGCTAGACGGGATAGCCGAAAACGATGCTTGAGACGGGGCTGGCGCAGTTGCAGCACGATGCTGCCTCGTCGTACGCACATCACCTGCGGATAACTGATAGGCCATGGTGGTAGAATGAAGGAATGAAGGACGGTAGGGGTCAGGTGGCTATGACAGAGTGAGTGGGAGGGCGTTAGGGGGTGGCTGTAGCTGGCATGCTCTGCAAGTGTACTGCCAAGAGAGTAACGACAATAAATGGTTTCCCTGTTCCTGGATGGAGACGCGACTAACGTAAATTAACCCTTATTAAGCTCACACTCACGGGCGCTCATCAATCCACGCGTGTGTGGCACAAATGACATCGACTAACTCTAGCATACAAAATGCGGCGGGAACAATGCAAGGAAGGATGACGACGGTGTGGGTGTCTGGGCCGATGACCATGATGCGTAGCGAAAAGTGGCATAGCGAAGGAAACGACGAGAATGCAAGGCGAGTGATTAGACCCCAAAAGATGCAATGATGAGAATGTGTACTACTGTATGTATTATTACGGCATGCCTGGGCACGGGTACCGGTATTC
>QFEZ01000104.1:750749-832454 GCA_003316425.1 Russula lepida
TGTACTACTGTATGTATTATTACGGCATGCGGGGGCACGGGTACCGGTATTCACCGAGCGGCAGTAATTGGTTTCGCCTTACCAAGAATGGATGTGTTTGCGGTCGATGTTTTAAATCCGAGCTCGCGCATGACAGCTAGCAAGTCGGCCTTTTGAAGTGGCTTCGAAAGCGATGCAGCGAACAGTGCACTCGCTTCGCCCATGTCAGCGCCGCTGTAAGCACTAACAGCAATGATTGGTGTGCTCGTGTTTTTGTTGTTTGTGCTTTTGATGTACCGGGCGGCACTTTCGCCGTCCACTGTGGGCACGGCGTTAGGAGCCGGATCAATCAACTCAATGTACATGATGTGATTACGCACCAACTGGCATATGAAGGTCCATCAAAATGCAATCAAACTCTGCATAGATCTGTTAGGCCAGAATAGGTATGATAGCAGGCATATTCAAATACGCAACTGATATCGCCCATCGCAACGCTAATAGCTTCTGAACCATCTGCCACAACAACGCACCGACAACCAAGTCGGCTGAGGAGCGTCTCGATAATTTTTGCCGTAATGGGATTGTCCTCTGCAAGTAGACACGTTACGGCGCGATCACTTGGGTCTGGACCTCTCTTGAGATCGATAGAAGCTACGGAGGACGGGGGAGTAGTAGTGACCTCGAAATGGCCGGAAGTATGACCAATGGAAGTGGGCCAAGCATCAGACAAGGAATCTCCCATACTCGATGAAACGGACGCGGTGCGTAGACGACTGGGCATGGTGTTCCGGCGAACCACATCGGCTTCCATGTAGTTCTGCTTAAATCGCTCTACAGCCCCAAATTCAGAAGGTTTACGGATGTGACCAGCAACGCTGCCAGGAGTGGACGGTGGGACACTACCGCGAGAAGGCGAGGAGGCGATGGAAGATGTAGATGTTGCAGGGGATGGTGGGTTCGTGATTGACGGCTTGCCTTCAAACGAAGTAACCACGCTTGACGGTATCTTCTTCTTGGCTGACATGCTGTGCTTCCGAGTGTGTCCGGCGCCGGATTCAGAAAGTGTGTGAGTTATGGGTGCCATCTGGTCTGTCCGCAATTTCCGTATCATATCATCATTGGCTTGTTTGAGTACCTGCAGGTTCTTGAAGGCGAAAGCACCAAACTCGTCGTCTCCTGGGATCGAAGCCTCACGTCCTCCTCGTGGGACTGGAACAGCATCAGAATGTGGGACATCAATACCAACCGAGTTCGGTTGCGAAGGGGATTGAGTTGTAGGTACGGGTTGATCGTCTTCAAACAATTGGAGAATGGCGCCACGGGGGTCGAAGTAGTCCGTAGACTCAGGATCAGTTACTTGAGGTATGAACGCAGCCTCGGTCGTGGTGACCTTATCCCATTCAATACCAGCAAACCATGGATGTGCCTTGACCTCATCAGCTCCGTTGACACCAAGACGCCGTTGAGGATCCACAATCAACAATCGCTCCATGAGGTCCTGCGCCTCTGGTGAGAAATCGACGTACTCCTCCAGCCATTCAACCCGCCTGGAAAGGATGTTCTCAAATACTTTCTCCGGTGATTCATCATGAAAAGGTGGCGCGCCATAAAGGAACTCGTATGTGATTACTCCAAGCGCCCACTGTCTCACTAGGTCAGCCACTTCCCCAATCGAATCGGACTAACGCCTAAGACTAAACCCACCCAATCTACGGTAGCATCATCGCCACGAAGGCCAAGAATTGTTTCCGGCGCCAGGTAGTCAGGTGTGCCAACGAACTTCTGCTCGCCGGGTGTACCGCTTCCACCCGGAGAAGAGTGTGAACGCAGGTCAGTCGTCAATTCCGTAGCGAACGATTGCAGTGGGCTCTCGTTCATCTGAGCACCGGCCCGACGCGCAAAAAAGTTAGGAAATGAATCAGACCCACTGGATTCACTGACATCGTCTGCAGATGATAGAAATGAATTTGTTCTTTGGTGATACACTGGAGCGGGTTGCTGATTGAAATACGAACCTCCACCAATTAGGTCGGCAGGGATCAGAGGCGATGACAGATATGCCGCGTCCATAGATGGTGGGCGGGAGTGGGGGCTGTAACGAGTCCGGGTTGCACGACTACCCCGCTCCAACGGCATCAACTGAGCCTCACGAGTTTGACGCCCTAGAAGACCAATCCTACTCAAACCGAAATCGGTGAGTTTGAGGTGGCCATGCTGGTCGATGAGGAGGTTATCTGGTTTCAGATCACTGAAGTCACACCAAATTAGTGGAGCAGCAAAGGCAAGTACGGTTGCGTCAGCGTACCGGTGAATAATTCCCCTTTGATGCAAATATTCCAGGCCAAGCACCACTTCAGCGACATAATTCTTCGCCCACTCCTCTGGTAGCGCACCCAGGGACTTGATAAGTGCTGCACAGTCGCCGCCGTTGAGATATTCCATAACTAAATACAAGTTATCTTTGCTCTGGAAGGTGAAAAACAGTTTCGCAACGAATGGGGACTCGGCCTGCTTCATGAGAATCATACGTTCGGCCTTCACGTTTGTAATTTGATTCTTCGCTATCATATCCGCTTTCTTCAGAACTTTAATAGCATAATAATCGCCAGTCGCTTTCTTTTTAGCCAAAAAGACCGAACCGAAAGCTCCCTTGCTGATTGGCTTGATCACCTCAAAGTCTTTTATCGATGTCGGCGCTGTGCGCGAAAGGGGGGTAGCAGAAGGAAGGCGAGGAGAGACCGGTCCACTAGATGGAGGCTGAGGAATCTGAGTGACGACTGGGTTGATGGTGGAGTGGCGACGATGCGAGCGACGACCCCCTGGGAGCTCCAGCGGCGAATTTAGAGGGGAATTCTGCTGGGAAGCTTCCAAATTTTGCACCGACTTTCGAGGACGCACGGTCTTGGTGACACTGTCATTCAGATCCATATGGGGCGGATTGCAGTCACCATGGGAATCAGATGCGATAATCGGAACCGCCAGAGCCAAGGGAGAGGAAACCGAAGATGGGGTGGACGAACGCGTTTGCAACGATAGCCCTTGCCATGCGAATGTCACAGGAGGTTGTGGGGCAGACGAGATAATAGAAAAGGCCTTCTCCGTTGATGCAGCGGCTGGAATAGGAGGGGTAGAGGCCAATGGAGTCGGGTCCAGGGAACCGTGTGCACCTCCAAAAGCGTACTCAGAAGTAGTACTGGACCGGTCATCCTCCACCTCCAGATGTTCCTCGTAACCCTCTGCATTTTCACCCGCTGGCTCTCCTTCTCCTTCCTCCTCCGAGTCCTCTTCTTCATCCTCGTTTGTTGCCAAGGCCTGTGCGACGCGCTCTTCCCACTCTTGCCGTACTTTCTCAGAGTACCTGATAGTGTTTTGTAGACGTATGACTGTGTCGATCTTCTGCCGCATCACACGTTCCGCGTCCTGTACGAGCTGCCCAAGGCCGTTATCTGACGTCGTGGGCTTCAACCAATTACGTATTTGCGTGATCTTCCTCTCTGAACCGGGCGATAAAAGACGTTGCCGTTCAATCGGCTCCTTTGCTTCGTCCTCCTTCAACGTAGGGACGGAGACCTCGAGAGCAACTTGCAGCGTATCATCAAGTTGCTCCATTAAACGCCGCTGCATCTTCTTGACGCCAATGCGGTGCATCTTATTGATACGGAAGAGCTGTAAAGGCGAAGAAGAAACGGGAGAACTCGATGGTGAGAGGATGGGGAGGCCACGGTACTCAGGGCTTGCTACCGGAGACGAACGATCCAGGGTGTTGGATATATCACGGATTGTATTACGGAGCTCCGATATTGACTCATTGCACTCTCCGATCTCCGCCTCCAAACGGTGGGTTTCACTGCAGGTCTCGTTATGCTTCTCAAAGTACCATTGCGGAATACTGTTTTCGCAAATGCGACATAAGATGGGCGTAACATTAATGGGTCGAGGGAAAGGTAAGGGTGTTGAGGTCTCCTGGCCCTGATCCTCAGGCGAGTACTCTAGAGGGACAGATGCACTTGGAGGCTGCGTATCGCCATCGTCCTCAATGTGGATGGAGGGTTGCAAGTGCTCAGGGGAACCACAGGGCTTGATCACCCACATAGTATGAGAGGAGGTCCCTTCTTCTCTGTCGGTCATCATCATACCCTTTCCATCCATCAATTGGTAGAGAGCGCCGCCTGGATCATCGCGTTCATCGTAAGGCTCTATCCGAAGATAGAATCGAACTTCCACAGTGTGAGAATCATCCTCCTGCAACGACTGCGTCGCAACCTGAAACACCATTGCATCTTGAGGGGCGAGGAATCTAGATATTCGCATGCCTTGCAGTTCGTCCGGGTCCGTGCTGGGTACCGTTAGTGGGCTCAGAGACAGAATGACGATGACGATGGACATACCCAACGACAACCACCCATGCGTAGTTAAGCCAGATGATGTGATCTCCATCCAGGCTGAGCTCCATGACAATGTTACGATTTTGGGCAGTCTCAGCCTGCAATCGTAGTCGTTCTGTCGCCAAGACTCGAGCGGACTCTGCTGTGTCTAAGGTTTTCGAAGATGCTGCCTTAGTTGGCTCAGGTGGTGGCACAGACAAAGATTGGGCTTCATCTCGAGGGCGCTTTCCTTGACTCGCAGGGCGGGATAGGCGTAAGCGGGGGTCCTCTTCCGGTGATACCCGTGGCGTCGGCGCCGGTGGAGAGATATGGTCGTCCGCCGGCTTCATTACAAAGAGTAAAGCCTCGTCTTGCTCGTCGTCGTTGTCATCAAAGTTCCAAAACTGTTTCTCCGCTTCCCACCACTCGACAACACGGCTGAGACTGGCGACGGCAAGGAGCACCTGCACATACCAGTTGCGGCCTTGCCAATCCGGGTGATCGTCCCACGCTTTGCCAATGGTTTGCACCCTCTGTACGATGGCTTCGACGTTCTTAGGCTGCGACGTAAGCTGGGCAACAGTCATATCGATGACGTCGGTCGCGACCGATATGAGTTCATAGAGATTGTTCATGATAGGATCAACTGGGTTGTCAATAAGGATACGGGAAGAACGGCGGTTGCTTGATGTGGCTGGGTTGGAAAGGGACTCGGAAAAACTAGAATGGTTATTCGGAGGAAGTGGCGAACGGGAGCGAGAAGTGGAACGGGAACTATGGCCAGAACGGGTGGGACGTATAGGAATGTGAATGGAACGCGATAGACGACGAGAAGCAATGCCACCAGACGACCGGGAAGTGCTCTGTTTACGTGGACTGGTAGCCCCGTCTCCCACTTGTTGGGAAGATCCGGCCACAGAGTTAGGAACAGGAGCGGAGGGGGCTTGAGTCTTATCCCACGAGATAGTGGCCTGCCTACGGATGACACCCGGACTAGAGGAAGATAGTGAGGCTGCATGGAGTCCAGGGGAGGAAGAGGAATGTGTCAGAGTGGGTGGGCTGCGAGGGGTGGCATCGAGGGACGCACGTTGTCGACTGTGATTTCCCTCTAGCTCGGCCTCGTAGCCACCGTCTGAGCTGGCGTCGTCAGAGAGAAAAGCAGAAGCAGATTTCGGCTCCACCCCCTGCTGAAAGACGAATGCCTCACGAAGAAACTCGGGATCGGGGGATTGTTGATCACGGTCACGTTCCCGGTCTCGTAGCTCTCGTTCGAGCTCGCCCTCGTGGAGTTTCTCCTCGAAGAAGGAAGTGATTGAGTTTGTGACACGTTGTAGCTCTTTGTCGCACTCCTGCTTGGCGGCCTTGAGGCGTCTTGTTACGTGTCGGCGGACGAAAGGCATGGAGACGGTGTTTGATCCAGAGCCATGGGTGCTGCCCGAGCTGATGGAGGGAGCGACTGCAGGGGGGAGGGAGGACTCTGGGGAGAAAACGAGAGGGCTTGGGGGCTGGCGACGGGGAGGGAGTGGCTCAGCCATGAGCGACGAAGGGTCGCACACCCCGATGGGAAGGGGAAGAAACGAAAGGAGAGAACAATGTGGAGTGAAGAAGAAAGGCGGCTTGAGGGAGGGAGGTGAGTGTGAAACCCGCGCCCAGTTTGAATAATCGCGATCATCATCAGCGTCACAGCCTGTCCAGGGTCCTCCGCGGCTCTTCATCCTCATGCTCTCTCTCCCATCTCGCTTCCTATTCACAGCTCTACACACCCCTTCCAATGTCATCTCCCGCCGTCTCGCTGCCGCCACCATGTCAACCCGTCGTGACACCGACCCCGTAGACCCCGTAGCTGCTAGCAACGACAGCATGGACCAAATCACAGACATACTCGATGACGCTGATTTATCCACATCCCCTCGATCCAAAATCTTCAGTGGTAAGCCTTCATGCCCCCCGCAAGTCAACTCTCCCCACTTAATGTTCTTGGCACCCTAGTTGGCGCAAAGTTCGAGCGTGCCCGGAAGGGAAGACTCCCCAAAGACCAGCGTGTTCGTTCCCGAGCAGTTCTCATGTTTTTTTTTCGAACACTCATTTTTATCTCAATTCAGTTCTTGAAGCCTACGGACCTTCTTTCCCGCGAAGACCCTTTTCGCCGCAAACGTGCCTTGCTCGGACCAGGAGCTGCCGAATCACGCCGAAACGACTGGTTCTACCAGCTAGGTATCGACCCTCTCGATGAAGCCACGAATCCTCGGCTCTTATCTTACTTCGTCACCGACATGGGCAAGATGAAAAGTCGCGCAGAAACCAAGCTGACATGGCGTAGCCAACGGCGGCTCACCAAAGCAATTCGTAGGGCCAAGATGATGGGTATCATGCCTATCCTCCACAAGCAGATATCGTCATATAGAAATGTTCCACTCCTTTAGTTCTGTACAGACTGCCGACCCATTGTCACGTCACACCACATACCACAGACCTGGGACATACTTACATTCCCGGACCAACTCCACACGTGTCCCATTATGAAAGTTGTTTGCTCGGGAACCATTAAGGTATGGGTTGCGCCCAGATCGGTCTCGGTCAGCAAGAAAGATCGCATCGCAACCTGTCTATTATTTTCATCACGCCGCTGGTCGCATGATGGGTGCTATTTTCGTTACGGACTGCGGGAATCTCCCTCACGACCAGAACCCATGGAAATGATAAGGATAAGACAAATTTTGTCCCTTCCCGAACCTCGGCAGTTATCCATGAGTGTGGCTGAATTTACAGTATTGGATTAGAAGATACAATACAGTGGTAGGTTTACAAAGAAAGAAGGAACGCGAAGGCGGGCCAAGATACAGCAAATTGCGAATCACTGGAATTGCCCGAATTCTGCGAAGCTAAGCGACGGGAGGCCAGCACTTATGTGGATGGTACTGTATCCTGGATCCATATACGTATCGACACCACTAGATTAGCTTCAGCCAAAAGAGGGCCACACCATACCAGGACCCCCCAGTTCATCCAAACGGTTACTCAAAACCCTCAGTCACAGCCCACAGAGGTTGTCATCTAGGTAGACGCTTTCAACTTCCATTATCCTGATCTTGAGAAGCGGAAGGAACACATGACACGGAGTTGAACGTTACCCCTGGTCTTTCTGATAGTTCTGTACAATGGGTAATGGAAATCGTACCATAAGGGAATAGACGAAAGAGATCTATGATTAATTTAAGGCTCGGAACCATCAGTTCTGGCTCGAATTTCGTTGGAGAGGTTCGCAAAACAGCTGGGCTAACTCGGAGCAAGTCTTGGCATGCCCATCAGAAAATTGTTCGACTTCTGAAACATATATTCAGACATTTGTTACCTGAAAGCCTCTAGAAGTCCAGCGGTGGATGGGTGAGAGAAACACCATGCGGCAAACACATTAGGTGAAGGTGGAGAAAAAAATCATGGGGAAGATGAGCCTTGTGAAGAGTACTAGTGGCCGTGGTAATTGGTAAATGATAACCCAAATGAGGTCTCGACACTCCTCTTTACGGATCCAGAAGGCTGGTAGTTGACACATGTGCAAGTTCCGGTTTTTCTGTCACTCGGCTTGTCCGGCTTCGACAGAGTGCCGCAACAGAATCCAAACCCACAGAGCGCGTGGCCTTCGCTTGTTCGGCAGCACGATCACGAGAGCAAAGCGCCTCATGTGTCGGTCGACTTTCGTCCGCCACGGTAGTAAAGACAGTATTCTTCCTGAGTTCTAAGTTATGGGAGACACCGTTTGACACGGCAGAATGCGAGTTTCCCATGTGACATAATTCGGCGGGGGGAGGGTGTCACTCGATGCGGGTTGACCGAATGTACCTCATCCACCAAACACCAAATTTCAATGTCAGCACTTTCAGGTTCGAGATTGTCATCAGCGACCCAAACGCGGAGAATAAGCCCTCAACAATGCCGGTCTATCCGTTGTTGTGTGGATCTGGAATTAGAAACCACGACGGGGACACACACCGAACGATGAGTCGACAGAGGGTGGTCATGCGTTGGACAGCGAGATGAAGTCATTGGGAGCATCGGTCCCATGACTCTTTAAGGAGCAAAAAGCCTAGATAGGGGATCCTCAGTATGTACAAGCGTTATCATTTGGCGCATTCTCAGACCCCATTTCGGACGGGTAAGCAAGCGCGGTAGACTTGGTGTTCCTGGGAATTTCAACAGCCAAGAGTAAGTATGCGGATCAGTTGGGCGCATGGGAGCAAACCCAGCGAATCCAGGAATATAACGATAGTTTACGTCAGAAAACAAAGGCACGGGCAACGAGAATAACACATTCACAACTCCGCAAGGAGCATGGTCCCCAAATTTTGAACCACCTGATCACCCATTGCCTTCTCTACGGCTTCCTCTAGATGGCGTTTTGGATCCTGTTTTCCGACATGCCGTGTCTTGAGTTGCTCTGCTGTTAGCGTCGATTCTTCTTGTAGAGACTTGTTGTACGCTCCGGACAGCACAAACATCGCCTGTCATCAACCAATGGCAGTCACAAGGGCCGATTAAGAACGATCACGACTAAAGCACACACCTTGACTGCCTTCTCATTAGTCTCCTTGTGAAGCTTGAAGTCACGTAGCTTTAAGCCTTCTGTCCAATTCCGCTTGTGCAAATTCATAAGCATGGCTTGTTCAAGCGCTGTTTTGCGATAATTGACGGCTATCGAGTAGTAGTGTCGATTCAAGCCATGTATTAACGCTTGAATTGAAGGCTTATTAATGTGCCCAATGTTTGAGGTCGTCTGACGAGGTTCCTGCCCTGACAGGACCGATTGCGGCGTAATGGTCCGGAACGCATCTATTACGACCTTGCCCTTGACCGACTGAATAGGATCAACGACCACGGCAACAGAGCGAGGGTCGAGAGATTCAAATGACTATGCGGGGATTAAGCTACGGAATAGGTGCAAAATGATAACGCGAACCTGTTGTGTCTGCACGTCAACACTGGAAAGCCAGCATCCAAAACCTGGATGTGAATGGTACCATCCAACGACCATCTCTGACCTAGTAAGGAAATCAGAGGGGCGTGAAAGCGGAGATGATAATCCAAGAAACGAGACGTACCGACCAGTCTGCTTGAGCATATCAACCATCCTGGTTTGAAAAACATGATCGACAGATTCCACGGAGACGGTCGTCCCCGATTGAGGCATTGCAAACACGTCGATTACTTGAACAGTGTATTCGTCCACAAACTCCCCGAGCATAAGACCCATGACCTCCATTGGAACACCTGCTCGACCGTGTTTCAACATCTGAAAGTACAATCAATCCTGCTCCAGTGTGGGCACACAGAAACTGACCTTGAGAAGAGCAAGCGATGAGATATGTATAACTTCGCCACTGAACGAAACGCGTCGGCACGGGTGTGGGATGATAGGAAAGCACGCACTTGTCTGGCACCGTAGGCTCTTGTGGAGGACCAGCAGCCTGGTTTCCCCGGACGGCTTGCGCAATCATACGCTCGAAAGATGGATCCATGGTCGATGGAGAGATGAAGAGTAACTAAGCAGCTGACGCGTCTCTCGATTCATTTATTTAACCTTGTTGATTGGCCTTTGGAGCGATTGTCGGGCCGGCGTTACCGGCACAAGATGCCTACAAGCGAGCTCACCGATGCACTCAATCCGTTCATAGGACAGCAAAGACAACCTCACTATCCCTCAGACCAGCATACATATCCCTCACAACCCTTCCATACTTCTCCTCCACAATCCTTTTTTACTCCTCATCGCAGTGAGCTAGAGTATGCGGTCTCAGAGCCACCTCCCCCCCCAAGGTATGGTATCATTTTCCTATCTCTCGAGTCATGATCAACCTCATTTTGCATTGTAGGCCTAAAGTCGATACCGCTCATGGGGTACAAGAGCTACTCCGTACCATAGCTGCTACGCGGGAAACACAGGAAAGCGAAAACAGGCGAAGGGCAGCATGGGAACAGGACCTTGAGGCCAAGTATCAACAGTGCCAAGCAGAGACCGAGAGTCAATTGGCACAGATGAAGCGCCAGATAGCCTATCTCACGGCTTGCGTTGACTCGTTGCTTCTCCGACAGCGTGAAGGCACGACACATGTTGCTAATGCATTCGATTCCTTACATTACTTACCCGATAAGCCTGATTCACCATCTCCTACCGTGCCCGCTGGAGCTCGCTTGGAAAACCGATCCCCTTTTGTCTCAGGTTTGATAGCTGAAGGATCGCAGAAGCATGGCATGTTGATCGATACCCCGTCTCTATCTGCTTCGCCCAGCCCATCGAATAGGAAGCGCCCATCCCCTCCTCTTGACTATGGTGAATACCATTCCAGCGACTCTGGGAGTGAAGCGTCTGTATCATCTACCGGAAAGAGGCCGCAAAAGCGTGCTAATAATCGTGACAAGAAGTGTTACACCATTCAGGTATTTTTACATCATTAACACTGAGATAGTTAATAAAGAGTTCGGCAGACCGCCATGCGTAGACACATTTACCATGCCCTGGGGGTCTCTCCTGAAGATGACTTACCTCCTAGTCATTACGAAGGACTACCGTTAGGCGACAATGAGCCTGTCCGTTTCGTCTGGGAGAAGACAGTCAAACAATCGAAACACAACGCCCTGATGAAAGAACGCATTTTGGCTGACCTGAGGGCACACCGTGAATTATATGAACACGTCTCAGAAGCGGACTTTGCTATCAAAACCCTTTCTTCCGCTTTTGACCAAGCGTTCTCAACATTCCGCCAGAAGTACAAGGTCCAGACAGATCCCACTGTCTTGCTGACGGTGAAGACAAGGGAAGAACAGAAGGCAATGAAATCGCGCCGTCTACACCGCAAGAAGCTCGTGCGTATTTCTCCAGACTACATCAACCGAATTCATATCCTGAACTTCCTTAGAAGCGAGAGCAACGGAACGGCATGCGGGAAAGGACCCAGGCCTTTGCCCATGCGACATTCGATGCCGCCATGGAACTTGATTGCATTTCGTCTGAAGAATCGGACGACTCAAAGCAAGGCGATACGAAAGAAAAGATACTTGTCATACGAGGAATACCGTGGCGGAGCAGCAGGTTGCTCAAGTTTTACTCTGTTCTCGATGAAGATGAACGTTTAGATAAGAGTATGAAGCCAAAGCGTGGCCTTGGACGACGTGACCGGAATGAGGGACCTCCCAAGGACAGCCTAACATTCCCGCCAAAGGGGGTCGCCAGCTGGATGATCAGCCGGCGCTGGTTGCGTGATGTGCAAATGGCACATCCAGAAGTGCTTCGGGCAGTGCAAGAACTTGTAGATGACCCTCCAGGCTTCGATTGGACGAAGTTTGAAGCCCTTGGATACGAAACTGATGATGAACGGGTTGGTATTGACCCCAACTCGGTAGGGCACAGTGCGCAGTTCGCGTCGCATTCGTCAGCATACCCGAACAATACTACTAGTTACGCTCTAGTAGATGCCCTAGCTTCCACTTCATAGTTTGTTTACATAGTCTTTTTAATTCATAGTCTTTTTAATCAATCAATGACGTATTCTGATCAAGTTGGGCGGTCCGCTCGCCCGCCCAGCTTCACTCTTTTCGACCCTTCGCTACATGTCTGAATCCACGACGCAGCAAGGTCAGCACAGAGATAGTCATGTGCAAGCCACACTGAAGGTCAATTCGCATAGATGCTACTGCAGAGGCTATAGACCTACCTGGAATCGTGTCATGTAAGCACCCTAGTGTTACTTCTCAACGTTTCGACTCTATCGTCATTTTAGTTCGCAGTCGAGCCAAAGAGTTCGTTGAACTTCATGACCAAGTTCAAGTACGTGTGCTACTTCCCACGTATTTCAACGTGCTCACGAGTGTAAGACGAGTGTGGACTTGTTGGACAACCTCGAGTCCTTTCTCTCTACGTTCCAGAAGGACCTCTCCGACGTCTCGGGCCAAATATCATACCTGCAATCACGCAGTCGTGACATCGAAGGCAGACTGAAGAGCCGTAGGGTTCGTACATACTCCCTCTTCCTTCTCACTCTTTCCTCCCGACTCAAAAGCCACTAACGGCGCCCACTACCCCTGCAGAAAATAGAAAAGCCGTTGGCAACCCTCATTTCCGGGCTTACGCTTCCACCGATTCTCATCACCACGATACTTGACACGGATGTCGGCGAGCCATGGATCCCTGCAGTGGCAGACTTTGAGCGACGGCTCGACACCCTCAAGGCGCGTCAACGGGTGCGCGCTGCCCGAGACTTGGGAGAAGTCGCGGAGGGCTTGCGGATCGTGGTATGGCCCAATTCTCCGGTTGTGCTGGTTCATGCGTAACTCAAGATGGATCGACATTGCAGGCAGCCACGAAGTTACGTACATTCTTCCTCGCTCTCCTGCAACCCATCCGTACGAGTATGACCACAAACATGCACATAATACAAACAACTGTATTTCTCAAGTATCGTCCTCTGTACGCATTTCTACTCCGGCGCGCCGCAAACGTAGCAACAGAGATACAAAAAGTCTACATCGCTACCGCACGCACGTATTATGAGACTGGATTTCGACGATATATGAGGAGCCTTGGTTGGATCAAGGTCAGTAGGCATATGCGCTGGTTCCGGGCTCCGTTTATGCTGAAATTTCATACAGGCAAGGAATGTTGAGAAAGACCCGGGATTGGTATCGGCGCTGGACGATCCTGAGAAGCAGACAGAAACCTATCTCGAGCGGCTGAATCACGCTCGGATTGAAGGACCTGGCATCACGCTAGCCTACATGGCAGATGACAAAACACATGTAATTATTCTGACCGCTCAAAACTTGAACGTTCTGACGATCTTTCGCTCATGTGTAACAGAAAGAGCCAGTGGAAGCACTTCTCCGGTCAGCACTGTTGGTTCTGATGGATAACGGAACCGCAGAATACGCCTTCGTGACCACCTTCTTCGTACCTGAGCCGGATCTACCACTTGCCGACACCACACAAGTCAGCAGTCACCTATTCTCACCTACTACCCTCTCCGCACCCTTGCCTGCGGACGACGCGGTTTCCATCCCCGCTACTGACATGTTTCCATTGACCCCGCGGCCTCGGGGACTCACGGACAACATATTCGGCAATGAAAGTCTACGTCCAGCAACTCGACCCTCGAAAGAGGACCAGAACGCCCTGAATGCCATCTGGAAGCAAATCATGGACCCCGCCTTGGAGCACGCAAAGGTTGGTTTCCCCTCTTCTCAAAACACGTTCATGTAGTTTTTATTAATTGTTCAAATGAGCGCAGACATTCGTACAAGCGGCATTGGAGCCCCAGCCACCTGTGATACCACTCCTCACGATGATACGACTCACAGAGGAGGTCATGAGCGAGATACAGAAGCGCAGCTGCCAACCATTAGAGACCTTCGTATTTGGTCTCCGGCTACAGATGTGGCCAGTCTTTCAGAGAGCGATGACAGACCAAATAGACGGACTCAAAAAGGTCGCGGAAGGCGCTGGTGGGAGCTATTTCCGCCGGGCTACCACGACAAGTGATGCCGCCATCAGCACTGTGAGTTCCGACACACCAGTATTTCCCGTGATGTGCGGCATGCTGAACGAGCATGCCAGATCTGCCGACGATATGTGGTTCTATTTCTTTGCCTCGTGATGCTGACCGAGCACAACGAAGAAACAATGATCTTTTCCAAGTGCGTAGTTTATAGGGTCGTTAGCAGACAGACAGACAGCTAACTGATCTCCTCTACGAAGCTTGCTTCGTCTCCGGCAAGAACTCACCAAATTGATTGAAACACACACAGGCAAGCTCTCCGAAGTCCCTGCCAGAGCCAGGGCCCGATCAGCTATATATGAAGAACTTCTCCAAGGCTTGACCGTATGTCTCAACTCTTTGCCGCATAGCTGCTACTTTAACCGATTTCGCCCGATAGCGCGCCTTCCGTGCTGCCCCAAATCATTCAAGAGCCCAAAGTGAGCTGGTTTACTGGAAGGAGAAAGAGGAGACAGCACGCAACCACTCTCGATAGAATAGACCATGATCATAATAGTTATCTCAGTGGGAGTAATATATTTATTGACTGTGAGATTGACCATGCAAAAAATGCAACAATGAGAGTGTATGTCCTCGGCACGAGTGAGATTAAATAATAGCATACTGTGCCCAACTTCCCAAGCCGAACATGAGAGGCGGGGATTCGGGTGTCATATTCCTATGACTTGTATGGAGGTACTATGGTTGGGGGTTTGCTGAAGGAGCAAAAGAGGTGAATCAACGCCGTTGAATAATACCGGCTATCGCAGAATAATTGAACCCACCGTGCCTCCTGCTTTTGTAATCCAGGGAATGGCGCTCGCAACAAATTGTTGCCATTGTTAGACTTTCCAATTTGGAGTTTGTTGAGCATGTCGCGAACTTCACTGGTACCCCCAGCGGCCTTGAAAATTTCCGGCCTAGGTTCTGCTCCTGCTGGCCTCAACCTACTCGCGGTGTCTTCGCGGAGAGATACCTGATCCAATGTCGATATAGAAGGGGCATTGTTCACCAAAGCCGGGTTGGACATGCTGCTCCGGCCTTCGAGAGCGTCTCGTAAATCAGTGACGCCTACACCTCGTGTCGAGCGAGTTAAACTCTGCAATGACAGGTTTTCGATGTGCATCAAAGCAGGTGCCAGTCTCAAATGCGGAGAAATCCCATCACGCCGCAGGGGATCGTAGCTAGACTGTGGCTCCATGGCTGTCAACGAAAGTCGGGACAATGAGCGGATGTGGTTCGGAAGCAACAACTCGACTTACAGTCTCTGAAGGCCGAATCGGCAGTCCATGGCGTCGACAGGCGTTTGTGAAGCGCTTCTCTATCCATTCCTGTCGCCTCAAGTGCGTCCTTACTTGAAACCAGAGCATCGAGTGCCGCTTGGAATGTAATCCCAGACCAGACACACTGCGCGTTATCGACAGGCGGAACATGGACCGGAACTTCCGGATCAGCCAGTTGACCTGGAGTTCGTGCTTCTTCTTGAGGGAGGCATGAAGAAACTGGCATGGATGACAGAGCCTCAAACCGAATGAGAGAAATCAAGAACCAAAAGAAACGATGTCACCTACCTTCTCGGCCATCTCCACGAGCTCTTTGCAGTGCCATGCCTCTCCTACGGTCAACCAAACTTTTGAAACCACCTCCCTAATCATCCATATCCTCCCCTGACATGCACTGTCCGCGATATCATCCGCATGAATGACCGAGGACAACGTGAGTAAGAATGGTACTCCAGTAAACAATCCATGGACGGGAAGTCTCTCGTGGATCCTCGTTAATATAGAAACAATGTTGCGGTAATCGGAAGCTGTTGCCAAAGGGAGGGAAGACGGCGTAATACGGGAAGGAAGCCGCGAAATGATACGCTTCACTACCGAGAGCCTTCGAGCTCTAGAGGGAAACGAAAGAGAATGCCTGCCATACTGAGATCGTGTTGGCGAGCTGCGGTCTTCCGCGCCACCAATGGCCTCACGTGAAGCACCAGGAGTAGCTGGAATCACCGTGATGGCCTCTGTAAGGTCATGTGTTGGGGAACGTGCTGGGGACGGAGAGTGTCCAGGGCTGTGGAAAGTTGGCGAAGTAGCCAGGATATAGAGATAAACATGGATAGCATGTAGGAACCGCGTCGCTTTGTCTCCGTACCGAGCAGCTATCATATTGCCTGCCTGCTGGATTTGACTTGCGGCCAATGGTCGACTGCGTCTTACTCCGTCACCGCCGGTATATTCCCCATGCGAAGAGATCTCTGATTCCAAATAGACACCTAAGGCACTGGCATAATCAGAGCGTACGGAGAAGTCCACATTGCAAATGAGATTCAAAGTATCTTGCCAAGTCTCTGGTGATATCATCGTTCTTTTCGTTAGACGAGCTTCCGCGCGCTCAGTTGAGGTGCGCGCTGGCTTGTCTCCATTTTGGGACTGCGCCGAGTCTGCTACCTTTTGGCCGCTGGCAGTAAATTCTTGTTCCGATCTCTGAGTTTCTGTCCTCCGGCGTTGGTCGACTCTTCGTGCAGGATTGCGCATGAGCCCAACAAGACCCGCGATGAGAGCACGGAGAGCTTGCGCCCGACCTTTATCACTGGGATTCCGTTCATGCTCAGGAAGACCAGTTGCCTCGGTAGATACAAGGCGGCTGATAAGCTCGCTAGCGAGGTCATGGATCTGGTCTGCGTAGTATATATGGGTACCCAAAGCGCCGATGCATTTGGTCAAGGCCAGTACCAACGAGTCAGCTGGGTCAATGGCTGCTCTGCGGAGAACTAGACTGATGAGATTTGAAATAACGTCCGACGTCGGGATGACCAGAGGGTTGGCAGATTTATAGACCGTGGTGATCATCGCAGCAAGGGTGAGATGAAGACTCGTGGTAGCTGGCGCGTCTTGTTCCTGCAGCAGACGGTCAATGAATCGAGTAGGAATGGCGTCGCGAAATTGGTATTGAGTCCACTCGGCTGCCTTTCCTGCCAACCAGCAGCAGTGGCCCTCTTTCTCCCACCCGCTGACTTCATTCAGGCTCGCCATGACGGCCTGCATGACGGAGACGATCTGTCCTCCACTGGAGTGATCGAATAAATGAGATAAAGCACGAAGACACGCGCCAGATACATCAGTCTTTGTTGGTCCTCGCTCCCTGTCGATGTGTAGGTGAATTGATGCCGCTCGCCTCTCAATGATAGGGCGCGCCCGGAACTCGTCCAGGTATGGTGATAGAGGCTTTTGTCCCAAATTTTCAGATCTAAAGATTGAACAATCAGAAGTGACCCTGAACAAAGCGCGAACTCTACAGACTCATCCTCCAGCGCAGACAAATCGACCTCTTGTAAGTTGCTCAGAAGTGCTGGCATAAGAGTGGTGACTTGATGATTGAAGGTAGAGGAGCTATACAGTGCCTCTGACGTCACCACGCTGGTGAGAGCAGCGAGGCCGACAAGTCTTATCCTGTGGATAGCTTAGAAATGACGAACATCCATTAAACGTTGGGGCCTACCTATTCGTAAAGTCTGAATCACCGGTGGGAGAACTTGCTCTACTCATCGTTGAAAAGCGCTTAAGGACAGAGAGATAGTCATCGGTCACAGCCTGGTCCACGCCTACTAGACGACCGTCAGTGAAGGTCGTCCAAGCTACGAACTACCAGACGTTAGTTGTAAACCTTATGGACTCGTAAAGAGAGACTTGCTAAGTTGGCTGCTTTAACAGAGACCTCGATATCAAAAGGAAAGGCGGACACGACTGTGTTAACAGAAGTGAGGAGTGAGGAAGTGAGAGAAGAGATTTCGCGTCGACACTCAGTTGCAAGAGCTTTGAATATAGAGAGTGAGATGAGGAGAGACCTAAGGATTAATGTTGACCAAAGTATGTGCTAGCTGGAAGATGATGACTCACGCTCGAGAACGAGGGTTGTTTGGAAGGGCCTTCCGAGCTTCTAACTTGATTCTCTTCTGGAGCTCTCCGCTCAACTTTTGGATTTTCCCGGGCTGGTTCGCGGCATAATAAGTCAAGCGGGAAAGCTCTTGGGAGTTCGGATGATAGTGAGGACCGGAGGTGAGGAGAGAGGCAGAAGGAGGATAACAAGCCGCGATTAGTTGTACATGATTGGGAGAAAAAAAGAGACGCATTTGGGAGAATGAAAAGGAGAGTTGGAGTTGTGATAGTGGTCCGACCTCAGTTCCTCAGGTCCGCGTCGATCCGTCTCCGTCCAGGGGCCGCAGTCGACCTTAATCATCTCCCTGGCTATGCAGGTGGAGCATTCTATACGATAACAGATACCCTCGATCACATGAACACAGCCTAATAACTAGTTGAGAGCAACAAGTCAGTTCTCTCGGTCACAAACTCGCCCCATGAACCAAAGGGAATGTCCTTTGTAAAAATTAGATTTCGAGCTAGTCTGATTAGGAAAAAATATGCCATGGTCACACGGTTGAGCACCGAATGCGATTGTGTCTCAGACCTCCGATACACATCGCAAG
This sequence comes from Russula lepida, assembly GCA_003316425.1. Taxonomy (NCBI): domain Eukaryota; kingdom Fungi; phylum Basidiomycota; class Agaricomycetes; order Russulales; family Russulaceae; genus Russula; species Russula lepida. The sequence goes on from QFEZ01000104.1 coordinate 769,094, forward strand.
TAGGACTCCCCAACCCACCTTAATATCCGTTATCCAGCGTCGTGCGATGTTCAATAGGTCTTACGAGGATGCTATCGATCACCTGAACACCCTGCAATCCAATGCCGCGACACTGGATGCTATCAAAGCATCTAGCGGACGGACTAATGGACTGGCTGTCCCGGAGATGATCGAATACTTGGAGAGAATTGGCTACAAGGTGAGGTCCTTGTCTATCGACAAATTACGAGGCTGTACAACGGCGTCAGCAAGAAGATCTTAATGCTCTCAACGTACTTCATGTGACTGGGACGAAGGGCAAGGGTTCTACTTGTGCCTTTGTAGACTCTATCCTTCGTCATGCTAAACCGGAGTGGAAGATTGGTGCGTTGCGCTTGATTGGCTCAATACACGGCCCTTGATACTTAATGTTCTATGTAGGTTTGTATACCTCGCCGCATCTCGTTGCAGTGCGAGAGCGAATACGGATCAACGGGGTCCCCATATCTGAAGAATTGTTTGCCAAGTTCTTTTTCGAAGTATGGGACCGCCTGGAAGAGAATCAACAAGTCTGTCCCTCTTCCAATAAGAATGTATGAATATGTTAACACTAGGATTCAGCAAAAGATATCAACAAGGACACCAAAGCCAATGTATTTCAGGTATATTACGCTCATGGCATTCCACGTATTTTTGACCTTGAAGGCTAGTGTTTATCACTATCACTGTAGATTAAGGCTAATCAACAATGACCAACCAGGTCGATGCTACTATACTCGAAGTTGGCATAGGTGGCACCTATGATTGCACCAACACCGTCCCTCGGCCCATTGTCACAGGAGTGTCGTCTCTTGGTATTGACCATGTTGGTGTGCTCGGGAACACGATCAGAGAGATTGCCTGGCAGAAAGGTGGTATATTCAAGGTCAGTGTCCTGGTAGCACTGCATCATGCCTCGTACAAAAGTACACTTAGGAAGGCGCTCCGGCGATAACTGTGAACCAACCACGAGAGGGCATGGATGTCTTGCGGCAACGCAGCGTAGAACTCAAGGTTTGAGAATAGTTAGTTGTCAACGCAGCCAGGTCTCTGACACTTGGAACAGGCATCCGAGTTCATCGTCGTGCCTCCTATACGCGAGCTATCAGAAACCCGACTAGGTAAATCATGGGATCGTTACATTTCTACTAGCCTTTTGACCTAATACGACGTATGTAGGTCTTGCAGGGACTCATCAAATCACGAACGCCGGACTTGCCGCGACACTCTCCCAGAAATTCCTTGAGGTGAAGGAAGTTGCTGCGCCTCAAAAGACACTTCCAAGTACCTTCATTGAGGGGCTAAAGGCCGCGCGGTGGCCTGGAAGGTGTCAGACCGTGAGCGATCCAAACTTTCCGCCAATTATGTGGTTCCTAGATGGTGCCCACACGGCAGAGAGCCTTGAATGCAGTCTCGAGTGGTTCGTAAGCCCCACGGCCGCCTTGAGAACCGCATCAGCGGAGTAAGATCTCCCCGTCTGCACGACGGCCGAAAGCATTCATGACTAACAGGGAAAGTCCGATTCGTGTCCTTATATTCAACTGCACCCATGGGCGATCTGGAGCATCATTTCTGAAGACTATGCTGGCAAAGATCGCGACACAACTTCAATTACATGGTTCCAAGGAGAATCCCCATACGTTCTTCGACAAGGTTATATTCTGTACGAACGTTACCTACGCAGATGGTCACTTCAAAGGAGGTAAGATAGAATCTTTCCTAGCCATGGGCTCTTGTGCCGCTGACACTTGGCATTTCTCCCAGACCTGACTGCTGTCACTGTTTCTAAAGACGACCTGAAAACACAACAAGAGCTTGCCGAGGCATGGACATCGTTGGTGCCTACCTTTGCGAAAGAAAACGTACATGTTCTGCCGTCCATTGAGCACGCCGTCGGCGTCGTCCGAGAAAAGGCTACTAATGGCGGGCCCGTCGATGTATTTGTAACGGGAAGTCTACATCTGATTGGTGGTTTGATTGAGGTAGCTGGGCTGTCAAATGTCGCTTTGTGATTGTTGACGCATGGGAAGGTTGCTGGCTTCGGTTTCCTTACATCTGCCTTCAACAGGTACTAGTTCTAACACTAATTTCTACATAGAACGTAGATCTACAATCTTGCTCTGTCATTATCAACAACTCCCAGCACTATAGAAATTCGGCCTTCGATTTGTGTCAAGTTCCTAGGTGCGGCGGCACAAAATGCCAACTCCACACTCGACAAAGGCGCACATAAACCATGGATTTCCGGTAAATTTAATATATGGCGCTCGTCCTGTATGGACTTCGAAGATAAGTAGTACATATCGTTATACCCTATGGCGGATAGGTGGTGGGAGACTCTGCCATGGATCTGAGAAGGGCAAGCCTTGAAGTTAAGACCGACTCTTCGGAGGGGTGTGCTAGCATCGGATCGAAGTTCTCCGCCTGGACATGTCTAGTTACCAACTTGCTTTGGCCGAATGACTGGGTGCATTCGGGTTCCGGTGCGCTATAGGGCGCCGCTTCCCGAGCCCCCAGTAGAGCCTTGGCCCTGTCCAATATTGCCGCCCTCGTCTGGCTGATAGGCTGAAGCGTTCCAACCGCGTCCGTTCGTCTTTGCTTCCTTTTTGGTTGAGCTGCTGCCACTACACTTTCCAGGTATGTTTGCGGGACTCCGTTTACGGGTTCAGGACAAGGCGGCTTTTTGTCATTTGTCTTTGAGTGTCGCAACTTGACGAGTTCCTTTTCGATGAGAAGGTCGAGCGTACTTGGATTTATCCCCATCTTCCGTGCACAGGTCATCATATGAGACAATTTGTGAGCTACGCTTTTCCGTACGGTCCACTGAACGCCGCAGGAGACACATCCAAGGAGAGGACCAACATCGAGTTTGGTAACATTGGAATCCGGTTGAAAACTTCGACTACGCCTCTCGATTTTCCCATGGTGAACTTCGGATGTTGGTGTTGATCGGCTGCGTCTTGCTCCAGAAGAGTCGGACTTGTTTGATGAAGACCCATCGTATGCAAGATGGCCCAAACAAGTGATAATATTTGACTCAGATGGGATCTCTAGTGTGGAAGCATCGGCACTTGGGACAAGTTGCGGTGAAGAAGCGCGCATGCGACTGTCCTCAGGCGGCACTGGTGACGGGGATTCTGAGGGTGGTTTGGAACAGCTCTGTTTTGTATCATCTGACACATGTATCAACCTCCCCAGTAAAGTCAAGGAAGACTAGAGTTTGTACAAAACTGACCTATAATGTCAACGACGACGCTATCCATTTGGTCCATGGTGGCCTCTGCAGTAGCTCCATCTAACCCCGCTAAATAGAATAAATCAGGGTTTGCGGGAAGGTAGCTGGACGGTGAAGAACCATGAGCATTAATGGTAGTTTGGCGTCCAAGTTCAAATTGCTTCTGGTGTCTTCTTCGTTTCTTGCTTTCTGCAGCTTGAAGCTTGACCCGCTTCCTTTCTGGTTCTGAATCTTCTACATAGTCCAAGTCAATACTGGTGCTATTTTTGCAAGTAGCCATGAATTGAAAGTGCCGTCACGGTATTGTCAGTGAATGGAACCTGAGCGGGCGAACGCGTTATTTACGGTTGTTGATGTCACCGCGCCGAGTGGCTTTGACCCGCAGTTGAAGTCAAGTTGACCTGCTGCCCGCAGCTCTGGGTGAAAGGCGCCCCCTTTCTTTCGTTTCCTCCATTGTACCCATGAACAGCAATCCTGTTCAGCATGCATCCATGCAAGAAGTATATGCAGCTGTCGCGGGCGCAGCCTCTCAGAACCCAAAGGAAATGAGCGCGTCAGCTGCACGCTTAAAGCATCTCATGGACCAACCAGGGACGTTGGACTTACTTCAACAGATTGCCGCTCAGAGGGCGGCACCACTCCATATCAGACAGCTGAGCATCATCCAGGTCAAGAATGTCGTCTCCACTTTTTGGAGATCGCGAAGGTCAGTGGGCCTCGTGCGATCTCATACTTCCTGGCACATGTCCAAAACTTGGCCTTCTGTATGCTAGGCTCGTTCTGGACGAGCAGAGACCATCGATCAGGAACCGATGCTTGACATTGCTCGAGGAGGACGATGACGTTGTAAGATACGTTACCTCTATACCATTGCTGGATTGGTAATTTAGAAATGAAGATCGGTAAAAGCAATGAAGTAATTATTGCAAAGATCGCGCGCTCCGACTTTCCCCATAAATGGTGGCTCTCTCTCTTGTTTCATTCCTGCATAATTGTTGCTAAATTTTCTCAGGCCATCTTTGGAGCCAGACATCATGACACCAATTGTGCACCATCTTAGCCAAAGGTTGTCTTCGCCAGACTCAGATCCTGCAGCTTGTCGCGTTCTTCACAAATCCCTTCGAGCATTGAACGCCATCCTGAAAGAGCTGTCTCACATCAAGATGATGACTAGTGTTAAAACACTGGGACAGGTATGCAACCGTCTAGCGCGTCACTTGCCTCATCAAGTAACTCGTCTGTATCAGCTCATCGCTCGCATTCACTCCCCACTTTCTGAAATTTACGTTCAATTAATCCAGCGACTAGGCCCGACCATCGCTATTGCAAACCTTAGCTCTCGTAGAACTGCTGAGGACCTTCTGTTCGCACATCTTTTATACAAGATTATCACGAAAATGGCTGTCTGGGTCTGGCCTAAGTTGCGGGATCCTACGATATCCCCAATGGAGCCATGGGTAGGCACATTACCAAACTTGTGCAGTGTATTTATTGACATCCTTAGTTTAATGAAGTGTTCCGGTATTCTGCTGCTCAGCTTCGCGGCCTCTACGAGACTCGTATTGGCCTTCTCGTGGACCTGCGTTCAGCTACAGTGTCGCCTGATCCTCTTGCAATGCGTTCTCTGAACCTAATATACAAGTCTGTTTACACGTTCGGCAAGTTTTTCAGGCGACTGCAACAGCTCGACGTTCCTCGTTTCGTGGAATTGCCACTCTGTGATGACCTAGTACTATATTACTGGGAGAAGGTTGTTCAGGCTAACGCTTCAGCTGAACTCATTGAGGGTATGTTGGTGGGGACTCGAGGGAATCGTCGCTAAATATCGCCTAGACTCCGAAATTGCCGTATTCCCGGTTCGGATTCTCGTCGCTGGGATGGTCCTGTTCAAGGAGAGTCTCGCCCAATGGGCCCCAGCAAGGAAGGCAAAGACTGAGCATAATTTAAGCGAGTGCTCGACCCATGCACTGTTGCTGTTTTGTTCTCTCTAACGCATCCTCAGCCCTTTCCCAGGACTTCGTAGAGAATGCTGTTACATTTCTCGTTACTCGTTTCATGCCGCTCAATCCGAAGGATCTCGAAGGATGGATGGTGAACCCCGAGGAGTGGGTCAACACCGAAGATAAGGACGATGAGCAGTGGCAGTTTGAGATACGGGTGAGCCTGAAGCTGCCGTCCATCCCTATGTCTCTCAGTCAGTCGACAGCCATGTGCGGAACGAGTTCTCATGACCTTTGCAAACCAATATCGCGAGTTCGTTTCCCCACTACTTGTGAAAGCATTTGCCAATGTCAATGGTAGGAAGCCGTTTCGCATGGCGATATCAAGCTTTTTTTCTGATAAATCATTGAAGAGCGACCACCTGCGGGTTTGCAAGATATCGTACAAAAGGAAGCCGTATACTGCGCAATTGGCAGGTGTGCTCACTGTCTGAGGGACAATTTAGATTTGTCTTCGTGGATAGAGATTGCAAAAGATGAAGTGAAGAAGCCGAGCGCAGAGTACGTTTATAAAGGCTATGCTATGCTCCACGAACATGTTGAGCGATTGGCCCCTGAACAGCTACCTCATCATCAAAAGGCGAATTGTCTGGCTTATAGGCCGATGGGTCTCTCAGGACTGCTATCCTCCGACAGACCCTCGAATATGGCAAATACTCCTTCATCTGCTGACAGCGAAAGGTACCGGAACGGAAGTGGTTAGGCTAACCACTGCGACTGCGCTGCAGCAGTGTGTCGATGTAAGTCTCAGAACAGATAACTCGCACGTTTCCATAATAATATGTAAATGACAGGCAACCCTATTCGAACTGAATGTTTTCGTTCCATTCTTGGTCCCTACAGTGACGGAGCTTCTCAGATTGATTGACGAGGTCGAGACGGTCGAGACGAAGAATAAGCTAGCTGCGTGCCTGAATACGGTACTCGACAGGGCAAGAGCAGAGGTACTCTTATTTCAGAGATTTATACATTCTGATTGCTTAATCGTCGTACAGATTGCTCCCTCGGTCTCTTTGATTACCTTTGCTTTTCCACAACTCTGTAGGTTGGATCTCTCGAGAATATACCGCGGGCTCTCAACCGGGGTTTACCGAAGGGCTTTCTGCCGCGGGGGAATCGCACTTCAAGATGACGCTTTTGCGGATGATGACTGCTCTCATTACCGTGAGTTTCACTTCCTATTCTGAATACTTGCTGATCCAGTGAATTTCAGGCCATTGGACAACAGTCAACTCCACTGGCCACCATAGTCGCTCCCCTTCTTGAGGAGTGTTTATCACCCGCGGTGGGAAGGACCGCTACTCTCATGCTTTATAAATAGTTGACTCATGCTAGTTCGTCACGGAGCTCGAAACGGATGCACTGCAGCTTTGGATTGCTGCCCTCAGAAACGCTTCCTCGCTGGGTAGCGCAAGCGGAGAAGCAAGCTTATTGGACTTGTTCCCTAAAGTGATAAGCCTGCTGATCGACAACTGGGGTGTATTGGGCAGCACCATTGACATCTTAGAAGGCTATCTTCTACTTGATGCCAACGCTGTCCTACAGGTTTGTCAAGTAGCCATGACCATACGTAACTACATTTACGCCCTTATCCTAGAGAAATGTTTCTCAGCTCTTTAATGCAATCCAGCAGCCTCTAGCTAACGCGAGCGCAAATCAAGCAAGATCCCTGTTGGATGCCGTATCACTATTACTTCAGCTCGCTCACCCTTCAACTTATTCAGAGTCACTACATTCGAGCGGCTTTTTCTCTTCGTTAATGAAAACGGTTGTAGAAGACAAGGTTCTTAACACACTCCCCATTTGTCAAGAATCGGCTAATCAGACAATCAGGCAGACGTTTTCATTCTCACTCGTCACGTTGAAATCATGGCTCGCCTCACCCTCATAGATTCACGAGTTTTTCTCCAGTATATGAGTGCAGCAGCGAACAGATTGGGAAGACCAGAGACCGAATTGTGGGAGGGGTTACTGGACCAGTTGCGGCAGCGAGTAAGTACCCTGAAATTGTATCGGAGAAGGATACTTTCCAGTACATCGTTATAGTTCGACAACATTTCTGAGCCCCGGCATCGCAAGCTCTACGCTATGGGAATGGCGGTCCTGGTTTCCACTGGAAGGTCTGAAGTCCTGGAACGGCTCCACAATGAAGTTTTCGACCTTTGGACCGACGTGTTTGCTGAGTTGAAGGAAGTACAGAGACAAAAAGACGATGAAATTGGAGATGAACCGTAAGATTTCACTTTTCAAAGGCCATCTGATCGCTGAAACTGTCACTTGATCCTGCAGCACCATCCTGACGGCATATTGGGATCAGCCAGCGCCTTCCTTTTTCAACGGCTCTGAGGACACCCTAGAATATGACCGCCGGAAGAATGTAAGCTTTGTCATTTGCCGCGGTGCGAGTACCTTAACCCTTGACCATTCGGTAGGTTTATGACATGGATCCTGTGCGCACTACCTTGCTCTCCTCTTTCATTGCAGAGCGCCTGAGGGAAGCGGAGGTTGCATGTGGAGGTACGCAAGTGATGCAGACCCGGTATCTAGCGAAGGCCGATCCCCCAGTACTCCAGCACCTCATGCGCGAGATCTTTGGGGCGTAGTGCGCATTGCATGCTCAAGTAATTCAGTCTATAATAAACACCTAGTACCATTTTGCGGATGCTAGATAGTACAATACATGAATGAGACGACCTTCACCCTCACTCGGACCGCTCTTCGTCGCTACCACTAGCCCAGCTTCGGCTCCCTGCACTCATACCACTAACGCCGCTCAAGCTACTGCTACCCATATCATCAAAGTAATCACTGCCCCATTCCTCACCACTCGCATCATCGCCTTCGGTCGCCAAGTTCATGTCCTCGACGTGAAAACGCTCGGCACCAAGCACAGGCATACCACATCGTAAACACTCCCATGGTCCCCCACCCTCGTCTGCTGCGCGCAGCATCTTCTCAGCAACACACGTATAGCAATAGAGGTGCCCGCAGGAAGTGCGATAAGGCGTTGTGAGCGGGTGCGTAGGAGGCTCGCCCTTGCCCGTCGTACTAGTCGGGCGTAAATCCGAAGTCAACTGAGCTTGAATATCGCCAGCAATGTTCAGCGTCGTAGTAGCATTTTCATAGCATATTGTACATTCGTTCTCAGGGAGGTGCGCGAACTTTCCACGCCTGGGTCGTTGAACAGCTTTCTGCCGCCTGTCGTAGGCAGCAAGACCAAGTGCTGAAACTGCGGAGGAGGGAATCACGGTACTGAATGTATCCAGTGGATGCATTATTGCGCCCGCTGCAGTCCCAACGACACGTCGGAGTTTGCGGTGAGGAAGAAGGGGAAGGAGAAATATGAGGAATTCCTGTTGTCGATAATCAGTAGACCTGGTTCACCCCGTCTATTGGGCCTGTGTGTGCAAATGGACATACCGTGAATGCATGCCATACCATCTGGCGATTCATGAAGTCGTAGCTGACATTGCGTCTCACTAATCTCCGGGACGGTACGAGTTTCATGCCTAGCAGTCGATCCACCGTGGTACGGTATCTACAAAAAAAGCACGGTTCGGTTTCACGCTCTCACAAGGGAGCTCATGGCTTACTGTCCATTCCAGAGGAACGCGACAAAGCTAGCGAGTGTGATCGCGGCATGTGTGGACTCCAATTTGGTCATCAGTTCCCAAGCCTTTCTTCGACGATCCGAGCTTGGGGCATCAGGCCATGCTTTAGACAGTGCGTGCCGACGTAAACGCGTGTATATGTAGGGCAGGACCATAGTCAGGGCACCATGTATGAGAAGAATCTTCCGCGGCAACGCAGATGTAGACGCTTTCAGAGGGGGGAGACACAGTCAGATTCGAAGCTGTTAAATGTCATGACGGGAAACAGTACGTACAATAAAGCTGGCCATAACTTGCCGTCGAGGAGGTATATATATATTTGAGATCTTGTAGTTTGGCGCCATACGATGCGTCAGTCGCCCAGACAGAGAGTCTGTAGAGCGTTAGTTGAATGAGTAATGATAACTCTGGCTCAAAGCGCGACTTGAGAGCAGACTGCACGCGAAAGCCACACCCATCAGATACTTCCCGGGGATACAGCCAAGAGTAGATAGTATGACGCGAAAGACGTACGTTGACTAGGCCGAGGGCCTTGCTCAGTGGGTCTTGGAGTAGATTGACAAGCTCAACGTCGAGCAGTTCCGCGTCGAGTTGCCCGACACGAAGGACGCGGGACGCGATGGGAGAGGTCGTACTTGCCAATGATTGCTCTGCATTCCTAAGTGTTGGCTGGGCATCGTCCCATAGCTGTTGCCATGATGTGGGTTGGGTCATTAAGCCTAGTCGCCGCTGACGAGTATTCTACAAAGACACTTTCACGTGGTACTGCAAGCAACTAATGAACTCATGCGCGCTAGTACAACATTTCACTTTTTTTTTCAGAACAACCTAGTGCTTGCAAATTGTTCGGAATTGCAGATGGCAGAGGAAAGACGCATATACTCGCATGTCAACAGCTTAGCGGTACATAGTCACTACGCTGCATCTCCCTGACGCGGACGCCGGCAAGGAAAGTATAATGATATCACAGGGATATGCACCACCAACTCAGTGGGCCCTCCTGCTCTCCTGGATGATGGTGCCAAGCTCCTCAAGCTTGCGCTTCGAACGAAGCAAAGTCCCGAGCTACAATCCAAAAAAAAAACGCATCAATGGAACATCGCAGACAAGCTTTCAGAGAGGGACACACCCGCTTTTTAGTGAGCTTGCGTGCTTTCTTATCCTGCAATTTGGCGGTGCAAACAAGGGTTAGCATAATCATTAAGGCCTTCCGTGTGCCGCACGCACCTTTGAGTTTCTCAATAACTCCATAACCCGGCGTTCATATGCTGAGAAACCAGCAACCTCCCGGACAATTGACCGGACGAGCTTAGTCTTTGCCGATAGATGACCTTTACGATGGCTCGGCTTTGCGGCCTTTTCGATTGGGGTAGTAGGATGGCCATGGTTGAGGCCGCGGCGGGTGTCTGCAACATGTCTCAAATCAACGTTCTTCTCGTACAAGAGATACTCACCGTTTCTTGTCATGTTTCTATGTTGTCGAAAGGCTTGCTCAACTACTAAGTTATAATAATCAGTTCCGTCGAGTGGCTCTTAGAAATGTATAGTTGATGACCTCATATTTTCTCACGCGACAAATGGTAATGCTAGTGGGTATCATATAAAGCTCCCTTGTATTCTACCTGACAGAAATTTCAACTTAGACCGATATCAGCTGGCCCACTGCCGGTCCTCGTGAGTTTGAATCACGAGCAGAGAAAACAGAACCTGTTGCCATCGCCCGCACCAGTGGTTGATCAATTGGATCATCTGTCTTGGCCATGACGTGATGTCGGCCTCCCCGAGAACCCGCCATTTTTGTTTCCTCTTCCTCTTCCTCCTCTTCCTCCTCCTCATCGTCGTCATCATCTGCATGGTCCTATACCAGATGTCAATCATTAGCGTATTACAATAAAAAAAGACGCGACAAACAGGGTCAAAGTCTTCCATCCGTCGGTCTTCCTCGGCTTCACCATCAATGCCGTCATCGTATTGATCCTCTTCGTCGTCTATCCACCGCCCTCTCCAATCAACTTCGTCCAGATCCTCGGGCGACTCTGGTCTTAATCGCATCCATTGCATTCTTGGGCCGGATTTCGCCCTCTCGCTGACTTTAAAGCCATAAATTCGGGGAATATATACTTTCCCCGCGGCACGTTTTTGGCCGCCATGCGGGTTCGGATTGACGAATGGCATTTGTTGGGAAGAGTTACTGCCCGTTACGCTGCGTGGTGACCGAGACGGCGACATAGAACCTGAAGACGACGGCTGTTTCCAGAACGGAGCAGGCATAAGTTCTCGATAGGTCTGGAAGAAAAGATGGGCGAATGTGGTGCCAAAGAAAGCACCTGGTGAAGAAATCGGCACCCATTAGAAGTTTAAAAAAACACGTGGTAGATGGAGAGAGAAACACACCATCAACGCCTTGGAAACGGCTGCTTGCGGGAACGTAGATGTCATTGCAGTTAGGACAAAATAACTTCACAGTCTCAAGTCCTGGTAGGTCTGATCGTCCACATGGGACAACGTTGCAGCCCATACAATACACGCGCGGACACGAGCCAAAGACACCAGCTTCGTACTTTTCCGCCTGAAAGCAATTGAATTCATAATTACTGCCACAGAACCAAGGGGGCTCACTAACCATCGCATGGAGTCCAGCTCTCGTAAGTACATAACGTTGGTGTACAAGCCCATACAACAATTCTGCTGATGCCTCGACAATCGAGACATCAGGGATCTTAGCCGAGTCTTCGTCTATGACATCGTCAGAAAGACCCGAGTCACCTCAGATGTGGGAGGAAACGCACCTGGCTCAACATCCAGAACCATCTCCATCGCTTCTTTCCAGAATGGTACCATCGCGTTGAGCCCAGTGAGATTAAAATCGTCTTCAATAAAATCTTCTGCAACCTCGCAGAAGTAATCATGGCCGGGTAAGGAGCAAAACCAGCTAATCCATGTCAAGGATGACGTAGGTGTCGACGATGCTGACGAGTGAGAGGACGCGATTGGGAAGATATCAGCCGTGGTGCGACAGATCGCAGCGCACGGCAGATATAATGGAGGGGAGGATAGTCAGAATGATTAGAGTACGTGAGTGGGAAAGGGAAAAGATTGGACACGCACTGTAACCTTCCTGTTCTTCGGCCTCTTCCATTACTTCATCACCCTCGCCAGTGGCGCTCAATAATTCATCTTCTGGCACCTCAGGCTGGCTTGTATCTAAGGAAGGTTGATGCTGAGGTCGTCGGGACATGATGGGGGGGAAAGAGGGAAACGTGGATGGGATGTATCGCACAGAGCGAAGGAGCAAGTCAATTTGCACTCCGACAACGTGTTTGCGATATGGTCAGATTTAGAAACAAGTCTTCCGCTCCTCACATGATCGGCGTACAACTAATCTGCGCACTAACCCTCCCTGTCCAGACGGCTGATCCCAGTATGAGAACGATAAGTACTTGTCCCACGACGATAGAAATCGTCCCATACAACAATCCCTTCCTACTTCCCAGTACCCTCAGCTCTGTTACAAATGTGCTCACTGTCGTGAGGCATCCACAATAACCGTCATCCAACCCCTGTAATATCGAGCACGCGCCGTGAGATACTGGAGGCTGTAAACCCTGCAAGGCGTGCAACATGGCGAGCAACGATGTGCCAAGCTCGTTGGCCACAAGCGTTCCAATAGGCAGTAGTTTAAAACGTGGGTTGAGAAGGATGGACAGCACGTAACGCGTGAGGGTGCCGGGAAAGCTGAAAAGTAGCGCGGCGGTAGCTTGATGGCGGAAGGACGCGGATAAACAAAAGTAGGCTGGGAAGGTCGCACCATACACCAATATGGAGATCAAGGATACCGTGTGTTGTATTGCACTAGATGGCGGTGTTATCTTCGGGATGACAGGCAGGAGCGTTGTACCGATGTGCACCCCAAGGATTAGAGATGCCATGGATATCGACAATGTAAAGAATATTTTTCCGATTCCGTCAACTGCCTGGTCTGAAGCATGAGCTGTGAGAATGGCGGTTGAAGAGATGGGAGACAGACATCTCGCAGCCCATTTCGATGATATTGTCCCTCGTTGATCCAAGAAAAGAAAACATCTAGCTGCCAACCGGAAAACGTTGTGAGAGAGCCGCAGAAACCTAAAGACTTTAAGCGTCAGACGCGCAATTACGGTGGTCTGAAGTCAACGCACCAGTTGTAATCGCGGTGTAGATAGGGCCATAACTTCTTATCAGTGCGTGATCATAAGTAAGGCGGACCCCCTGACAAGCAGTAAAAAGTCTCACTAATCTCCAATGGTATCCTTCAGCGGAAGCGCGATCCCCATGATCAAGCACCCTACAGCTTGCGGGTATGCTAGGGGAAATATACTTTTTCCGTTGTAGGTGCCGAGTGCCTGTAAACCTAGCCTTGCGAGGACACCGAACACGGAAGCCGGCATGAGCAGCGCAACTACCGCCGGCGAAAATGGGTGATAGACTCTAGGCGGGTCTTGAGTTGTTGTTTCTAGTCTAGACTGTCTGGTTGGGGGTCGCTCGATACTCGCTGGTGACATCGTGGTCGCCGTGCTGAGGCGGCGTGACACCACGCTTGGGTCGGTCGTGATGGTCAACATAACGGGGGGTGGTGTGAGTGCACACGACAGGATTCACATGTAGAAGGTATCCTGATTTCGGCCACCTTCACTTCACGGGTCAGGGCTGACCCCTTTGTTGCTTCGCATGATTACAAAGACGCGCACGATTGTTGTGGGTTTGGCGCCGTATCACGATAAAGACCATGCCTGGGGGCTCCATGTACTTGTGGGGGCCCGATGATCGTGGCTAGTATTTCCCTGCACTACTTTGTATCGAATATATGGGGATTTAGTATTTGAAAAGACTGATCAGGTGAAGAAAGATGAAGACATGCGCGCGCGTCTCACTTCGGCATGCCGCGCCGCGGATACGGTGTTCGTTATGATTTGTCTGGCTGTTTCATCGATTTGCCGTGATGAAGAATCCCGGATCTGGGCCGTATCGTCTTGTATAGTTATCAGCGCATCTGGTTATTCTGATAGGAGTCAGATGGCGGATGAAGGGAAGACGACAACTGGCGGCACGGCATGCTCATCATGATAAAGAATGAAATCTGCCACTGGGTGTTTGCCAAATGGTTGTGATGTGCATCACGATCACGAATCGTGCTACTCGTCTGCACATCGGATTATATTGATAAAGGTGGCAATGCTTGGGGGCTCATTGCCACGCAGGCCCTGTACTCACAGCATGTGTGTCGAAATAATTATAGTGAGCGGAGGTGATTGCATTGCAAATTGACACATCTTACGGCATCCACCAAAACCAGTCGCACAGAAAGACTCGAAGGCGACAATGTCACAGTTGGTCGTCGCTGGTGTAGTCCTCCTCGTATCGGCTCTTGTAACAATCATGGTTTGGCCACTTTCCTCTCGTCCCCGCTGGGATCCAAGTGGTCGTGTACGTGTCTCTTAGCGCTCTTCATAACCACGCCGAGTCGTTGACGGACAGGTTTAGCATTGCTACATCACTGGTGGTTCAAGTGGCCTTGGACTAGCACTAGCGATTCTTCTCACGAAGAGAGGTGCTGACGTGTCCATCATCGCACGGAACGAAGAGAATCTCCAAAAGGCGCTGGCGCAGCTTGAGGTACTTGACTTCCTTTGGAAGAGGTTTTTGCTTCTTATATTCTTCCCCAGGCATCACGAGCCAATCCTAACCAGATCCTGAGGGCATATTCATTTTCCTTGGGATCAGAGAAAGGCGCAGCCGATGCACTGGAAGCTGCTTGCGAGCCGCACGGTGGCCAAACGCCTGACGCGGTTTTCCTATGCGCTGGCAAATCAACGCCGGGATTCTTAATCGAGCAGACGGAGGAGTCCATGCGGAAGGGTATGGACGACACATACTGGCTTGCGGCTTGGTCTGCTATGGTTCGTAGTTTATTTGGGCCTGCGTTTTACCTCGGGTTTGATTCGCAGTAATCACTAGGTAGCCTCTAAACGGATGGTGCGCACGCATACCAACGGAAAGATAGTCTTTGTTTCCTCCGTCCTGGGCTACTTTGGTATGATTGGCTACTCTACATACTCTCCGGGCAAGCATGCCATTCGCGGTAGGCACTAGTCAAAGCATCTCTTCTCACGCTGACAACTTGCTGCATGTATTAAGGCCTTGCCGAAACGCTCCGTCAAGAACTCTTGCTCTATTCAATTGACGTTCAGATGTATATGCCGGTGACAATGTTCTCCCCTGGGTACGAGGAAGAAAATAAAACCAAGCCCGCGCTGGTCCTCAAACTAGAGGAGTCCGATGGAGGTCTCACACCAGAGAAAGCTGCAGAGGGGTTGTACGAAGGTGCCGTCCCCACCTCTTTTTTTGTTTTGACTATAGGACTGATAGCAAGTGTATATACAGGCGTGAAAAGAGGGGAATTTCACATTACGGATACGTTCATCGCGAATTTGTTCCGAACGAGCACCCGTGGCGCCTCGCCATTCGGATCAAACGTTCTTAAAGACCTGCTTTTCGGTGTTATCGGCACGGTACGTTTTCGTGCATCCCCGTGAACAGACAGAGGTCTGATATGATTTGAGTAGATTGGCCTCACGTTATGGCGGAGAGATGTGGACAAGCAAGTGGTGAATCACAGAAAGGCACACTCAGAATATCTAGCATCGAAGAATACATTGGCGCTAGAGTGATGTGTTCCGTATCCATGCTGCCGTACAGGACTCAGAGTAGTAAAGATAACATAGGGAGAGATAGTAATGAAACACCCATCCGTGACGAGCGAACCGGAATGTAAAAGCTTGTTTGAAGGAAGCGAAGCTCTGAGATCAGTGATATGACTGAAATCAAGCATTAAGTCCCTCTGGAAAATCACTGTCGGTCTTTGCCATTAGGTAACAGTACGTCGAGAGCGTGAACGGTTGCCTTGGTTTTACTGATAGACCGTAGTAATTGGTGAACTCTAGGAGACGGCGCTGAAATTATAAATAATGGCTCGATATTTAGGGCCGGTATTGTATTATATTAGACCCCCATATTAGTTCCGTATCGGGACTTTTGCTGTGCTGAGGTGTTATATCCGCCTCATGGCTCCTCCGCTCACACGCTGATGCCGAATTTCATTATCCCGGTCCCGAGGTGAGGTTCATGCCCACCACCCAAAGCTATAACACACACACACATCATGTCCCTTTCCCTTCCCCGCTCAGCCCTTCCTCCACTCTACTACGCCATATTCGGCATATATGAGCCTACCCTCACCGCGATGGGCTTTATTGGCGCACTCATGGACCCTATAAAGGTACGTACTGTATTCGGTTCTCTTTGACAATGGCGAACTGTACGAATGATACTGTTTTTTTTTGTGTTGGGCGGGACTTTGTGTAGACACACAATATGCAAGCTCCGTGGCCTTCCCATATCCCGCCACCGCAACGTTTGCCTCTCGCGACGATGGTCACGGTCGTGCAGCTCGCACATGTCTGCGGCCTTCTCGGCCTCATCAACTTCTTCCTCCTTCGTGCAGCCCGCCTGTATCTTTCGAGCCACCCTACGTTACAGGAGAAAGTTGTCGGTGCTCTACTCACGCCACTCCTTATTGGCGACGTACTACATCTCACGCTCACGTTCTGGGCTCTCGGTGATATGAGGTGGAATTTTTCCGAATGGAGCATCATGCTATGGTTAACGGTGATACTCGGCCTATCATTATTGGTCCCGCGGCTCGCATGGCACTTGGGGATAGGAAGGTATGCAGAATCTAGGGATGGGAAAGGCAAGAGGAGAGGACTCGGGGCAAACGTCTCTATATCGGAGCGCATTTAAATCATGCACATTAGAATATTCTTTCTTGGATTGGTCCTTATTTGAATGCATTTGATTAGGGGTAATTTGGTCAGGAGGACCATATAGAATGATTGCATAGTTCTTACGGTAGTACGTGACTTGAAAGGGTTCAGCGATTTCTTGGGCACCGTTCTTGGAGCGAGTATTATTAGGTGACGGAAACGTAAAACATATCCTCGCAACGTGTGACGACTTCTGGTCACCGCGTACGTGCCTCCAAACTGCGGGTACAGGCAATGCCGATGTCATGCCGCAGCAGTCGGTTTGATGTCACATCGTAGGTTTATATGGCTTCCACAGTTCTATGTAAGTAAGATACGCCCTGCAAAGAGATTAAACCCTAGCACGCATGTTGTCAATAAAACACGTCAAACGTTCAAATGACCAAGCTCATATTAGATCAAGACGACTCCACTGGGATCCGCAGCCTCGTGAAGGGCAACAAAGCGGTTCCCTCCATACCACTTGTATAATCACTAGGGGCTGGGGAAAGGAGATATGCTCACCGGATGTGAGCTATAGTTTATGTCCGCTTCCGCTTTGGCATGGGTGCGAGCGGTTTAGATTTAGCGGGTCTATCTCTTGTTGTTGTGGGACCAGGAGGTGGAACAGACTGAGGCATTCTCCGTAGGTCAGATCTTCGTTTGTCCAAGTAGTCGAATATCCAAGATTGCAAGAGACCGAACGTTGCCGACGAAATCCAGTAAAGCACCACGCTCTACAGCACAACCAACACAAAGTCAGCATCAAAAAAGGAGAGAACAATGAAACTTCTCGTTTAGGCAAAACAAAAGAGGGGAAGGAGGGAAGAGAATAAGAGTACGCACCCCAGGCACGAGCGCGCCGATCAAAATCCTCCCAACAGACAGAAGTCTAAGAGCTGACTGCACGATCTTCTGCGGCTGCAAAACGATATCTCCCTGTGCGCGCTTCTCCGCAATCCGCTTCTCTTCCCGTTCCTCCCTTTCCTTCGCCTCGGTGCTAGCGAACCAGCGCAACGAAGACGAAGACTCGACGTTCGCGAGTGTAATCAAGCCCAATGCTATGGGAAACGCAGCAGTAGGGTCAGCATGCGAGAGCGAAGTGAGCGTGAGGAATGACTCCGAGTCGAACGCGGTTGGTGGCTGCGATAGTCTGGAGAGAAACATGGATGAGCCCACGAATAGCGGGAGCTGCGTGAGCGGTGGTATCAGCATTGTCAGCCAGGGACGACAGCGGTGTTCGGCGAAAAGCTCTTTGCGTCGCGTGGTCATCTGGTCCCATGAAGGAGTAAGAATGAATGGAGGATGAGTGAGGATTTCAAATGGGATTGTGGATGCGTACGAACAATTTTTCGAACGCGCTCGCCGAACATCCTGTGGAGATCTTCTTTTGTCCTCGTCTTGAACACGCGTTCTACGTGCATTTCATGTGAGACTTGCTTTTCCGCAAGAGGTCTCGTCTCCCGTAGACGGGGAATGACAAGCTCCTCTACCCGCCATTGTCTTTTCTTAGCCTGCGATCTGTGAGGTTATCGGCCAATATAACATGTCTGCACGAGACTCACCCAAACGGAGAAAGGAACAGTGAGTGCAAGACGAGAAACAATGGTAAGTAAAATTATAGTTGACGAGTAGGGAGGGAATGACGTGGGCCACGGAAGGGCTACTGCCAAGTCCAAGAACCCATCCTGAATAGCAGAAGTAAATTTTCGCTTTCCCAGAATGCCAACATTAGCCTGTTTCTGAGAGAATGATCTAAATGTTGTGAGCCTGACCGCTACGTGTGGTCGCACAAACATGGGCGCGTGTGAATCTTACAGTAGACGAACACCTCTGTCTCTGTGATACCCGCGGCAAATTGGAGAAAAGATACAGAATTGCGAAAAGGGATAAGTCATGGTGTATGGCAGTAATCATATCTCCGCATAATAGCGACAGCGAGTAAGGTCTGGCATAACCACTACGCTTAAAAAACAAGCTGATGCGGATATTCGCCTTTGGAGAGTCCCCAGCTCGCTTTAAGATACTTCGAAAGGTATTCTGTCTTCTTCACCGCAGCAAGAACCACCTTGTCCACCTCCCGTTGATCTGCCGCCTTGGACTCGGGGAATGCCTCCTTCTCCTTTGGCTTGCCATCTTCGAAAAACTCGTCCTCTGCCGATCGTGTGCGCTTCTTCTCTGACTTGGAAAAGTACGAATCGTTAATCTTCGCATCAGTCTGCAACGGCCATCCTGAGTAAGCCATTCAACTACAGAAATGAGACCTTGTACGCACTTTGAAGTCACCAAGGTCGATCTTCGTCGACGTCGCAATGACATATGCCTGATTAACTCGACGGAGGGGCACGCCATTGACCTTGTAAGGGCCAGTGACAAGTAGTAGCCCACTCTCCAGCTGCTTCAAAAATACGACCCGCTTGCCCCGGAACCGACCCGCGAGAAGAATCAACACGGTACCAGGGGTGATAGAGTCACGCAGTTTTGTGGGCTTGGGGGTCTTGCGAGATTGCTTGGGCTTGCGAACATCCTCAGCGGGATAGAAGCGCGGTGCCTTTGATGTAGGAACGAGGCGGCTTCCGCCATTTTTGCTGCCCTTAACCTGTACCTCCTTCGTCGGTGCGATCTCTGGTTTGGCTGGCGCGGTACCAGTTTTCCTGCCCTTGTAGAGCTGGCGCCGTGCATACACCTGCGAGCGCGACAGGCGGCCGATGCCAGGGACAAGCTCTTTTCGTGCCATCTAGGTAAATGCAAAGCGAATCAGTAAGTGTACGAGGACACACATGTGGTGGTGCATCGCAGATGCTCTCCATCCATCCACCACAAGAATCTCCGTTAATCAGATCCGAATCACCCAAGAAGTATGGTTATTCCATCCAGTGGCCTGTTCCAGGTAAAAGATAAGGAGGGTCTGCTCACCGTTTCTATGTCTTGAGGTCGCTGTCGGGTGATTTCGTCTTGGTCGCGTAGAGTTCCTGTCCTCGGAACGTGCCGGTGACATTCCAAGTTTGGACAGACTTGCACGTGATAGCTGCTATTGCTTGTATCTGGATAGTCGTCGGGATTCAGTGGACCACGGACCAATTCAATGGTGGACCATTAGTGTTAGGGCTTTCAATTTGTTGCCATCATCTGCCCGAAGATGGCTGTAGAACATACCCGCGGTGAGTCGAAACCGATGATGTCTCTTTGCACAAGTTTGACGACCGACTACAGATGATCGGCTCGTAGTTTTCTTTGATATAGATCATACCCTCTATTCGTCAAACTCCAAGGTCGGATCAGCAATGATTGAGCGACTTCACGGTATGTCTGCTACCATCTTGGGAGCTAAGTTGAAATGAACCCGATTGTAGCTTACATGGTATCTCTCGGTCTTTCCGACGAGATGGCTACTATACTACACTCGCAGTATTATACCCAATACGGTCTCACCCTTCGCGGCCTTCGGCGTCACCACGGCGTAGGTAGTGCTATTTCTCGTCCTCGTTCTTGTAAAGGTATTGATTCCGTGCCCTATAGATCCCTTGGTCTTTGACAAAGAGTGTGATGGGTCGCTCCCCCTCGAAGACATGCTTACTCCTGATCCATGCACACGGAAGCTGTTGGAGGATATTGACCGTTCTAAATGCCGTGTATGGGCCTTGACGAATGCGTATCTGCCAGTGCGTCTATTCCCTAGCTAGGATCTTTACTACGAGTCTGACAGCACATTTCGCAGCACGCAGAACGCGTCTTGAAGATCCTAAAGCTACAGGACCTGGTCGAGGGCATCGTTTTTTGTGATTATGGGGATAAGAACGAAGATCTCATTTGTAAACCCCAACCTGCATTCTATCATCGGGTTGGCCTCTTCTCTTTGTTATCTGTGCGTCAAATATTGGTCTAATGGGTCTGTTGGATTAGGCAATGGATAAGGCAGGGGTCAATGATCCTGCCAAATACTTATTCGTTGACGACAACCTCAGCAATGTAAAAGCAGCAAGGAGTGTCGGTTGGATTCGCTCCGTTCACTTCCGAGAGCATGTTCCTGAGACCATTGAGGCACATGTTACTCACACGGACAAAGACCAGAGGGCAATCATCGAGGACGGGATACCCATAATCAACAACTTACAGCAGCTGAGAGAGGTGTGGCCGGACATCTTTCTTCAAAGGCACTAGAGAAGCAGTAACGGGTGTGCTAGGCGTTGGCGTGGTATGTCCGAGAGGTATGAGTACATTTACGAAGTATTATATCAATACATTCTAGTGTTAGAACAGAGTTACGGATACGACTTGTGCCGACTGAGTGGCCTCGAGGATAATACCATCAAAGCCCAACAGCCCTGACAGAGATCAAATAAGCCGGACTGTGCTATCCTAAGGACAATGTGCTCACTTGTCGTCGAGTTCGGTAGAGTCAACATTTCCTCATCATCTGTGCGATCGTAAAGCATGGATGGGGGCGCTTCACCTGGGTTGAGGAAGTGGCTAATACGGTCAGCCTAAGAAGTAAAGTATAAGTATGGGACCGGTCGAAACAAGCCAGATATGTACCCTCTCATCAAATTTAACCCTTGGTGGCGTATCTGGTCAAAAGTTATATGCTTTCTGACCATCGGTCAATGGTAATTGGGCACACCATCCTCATCGTCCTCAGGCCGACCTTCGATCTGCCATGGACATCGCTTGTACCGTTGGAAGAGAGGTGTGCCTGGCTATGGAGGGGGTCAAACTAACGGAGGACGTCGAAAGATGAAGGCACTCACGACGTTCGAGTGGAGAATGATCTTCTTCACTATATGAGTGTGATCAGATAACAGGAAGTCGATGCCGTGCTGAAAGTAATTATAAAAATCTGGAGAACAGAATGACATTGAGTTACGAAATGGTAAGATGAGATAAGCGGATGAAGTACAGGATAGCTCCGGGTTTTCGTCTTCGTTGTGACTGCGCGCATGGATAGCCATACGGTCATCTTCCTTATAGAAAGTGCGAAGCGGAGGGCCCAAGTCTGAGAGTAGATCCTGTGCCGTAGTCACACCCAAACGAACATGGATAGGTGGGGATGATGTCGGATAGAAACGAAGGACGACACCATCGTGTACCTAGACGCGTTCAATATCGAGCACGATCTATCAGAGGGAGATATTCAGCTAACCTTTGCAATGGCCTGTGCCAGCTCACCGTACATGATGGGTGACACTGCGACCTCGCTGAGAGCATCTATTTCTCCACCAGAAGGTTCTGTCTGAGTAATTAAGAGTCGGACGACTTCCTGAGAACGATCCTCGTGATCTTTGGCCTTGTCTCGAAGACCCTCGTCGTCGAAGCAAAAGCGCACACCGGGGTAACGCAAGTCCTCGCCAGGATAAGTTGGGCCAAAAGCCAAATTGACGTTGACACGACGAAGATCTCTATTGGGAGAGGATAGAACATTGCCCTTGTATCTGAGAGTAAGCGGGGGGTTGGGATCACGAAGTCGTCTGATAGCGATGGTATGGAGACGTTGGTGTGCGCCAGAGAAAAGGAGATCGAAATGTGGTTTTATATGCAGGATTACGGGAGTGGTTGATGCATCAGGGTCGTACTGGACGTCGACCTGGGGAAACGTGTGTGTGTGTGCCCTTAATAGATCGAGCACGGACCATAGGGAAGCACCTGGGGAGATGAGTATATAATATGAGGGACGAGGGAAATGGATAAACCGACCAAGGTTGAACAAGCCGAGACCGTGGCCAGGCCGGATGTCGATGTCGAGCTGAGAGAAGAGCATGGCCGCACTTGGCCGGGGATGACAAATACAACCCGGGTAAGCTCGGGACGGAAGGGAACGAATGCTGAACAACATTGAAAATCAGGTTCAGGTCTCAGCCCATTTTTACTTGCCCCCTCCCATCATCTCCCAATGGGCCCCTCAGTCAGAGTCAAGAGACGTCATGCCTACTCCTCCATTCAGGACGACGACAGGTATCAACCCGAACAGCTGCGCGACAACCAGCTGGAGATTGGCCGCCGTGCATTGTCCGAAGCTGGCACAGTGCTTTCCCCCAGTGCTGCCTCGGGCTCTCAACCTCCGCCTGCCCCTCCTCATGAATCCAGCCATCTATCTCCGACCCTGTCTTCTCCTCGGAGAGACATAAGTAGGGTCAACCGTATGGCCCGCAGGAGTTCACTCAGCTACAGATCATTCGCTACCGACCTAGATTCGAATCCGGCCGACTCTCCCCCAGCCACCTATGGTCGATCGGAGAATGTCCCTCTCCGCGAGACAATACATGAGGGTATCTCCACAGATCCGACTGTTCCCCATCCGCACCGTGCGCATCCTCAAAGGGTCAGTCGAGTCCGAAGTGCACTTTCATCTTCTCCGAGCGGTTCCGGCCACGATTCAGAGGACTCGGATTCAGACTCTGAAGATGAGGATGGCACTATGGAGGATGACGAGCACCACCACGACGACCATGTCGTCGACCATCTTGACGTCATTGGTCTGTCGCCGTTACATGTATTTTTTGCCCAATTTCGGCTTCCTAACTCTACTTTTCTTTATAGACCCCCAAGTCGCTACCGTCGCGACTCTTACAAACACTGCGAACGCTATTCTTCTGTAAACAGTTCCTTTCTTACCCGATCAATGCTCCGGCTGACACTCTGACTCAGCCCACCTCTCTCGTTTTATAATCGCAAGCCAGTTGTCACCCTTCCGCGATCGCGAGAGGCAGACATTGAAGGCGCTTCGGCTCACACTGCTAGCACGGACGAGCTGGATCGGCATGTCCATGATGTACTCAAACGCAAAAATAAATACAGGCGCGTCTTGAAAGGCGTGTGGGCCTTCCTGAAAACCCGTGAGTGGCGCATGGCCCCTTGATCGGTGTTTGACCCTGATCTAATCGTCATTACTAAGCCTTGGGCGTCAGTCCTCTTTCGTCGTCCTATATTTAGAACTCACTTTTCCCGAATCAATCACAGATTGCATTCGGTATCTATGGGTTCCTCGTAGGTAAGTGATCCAACGCACTGTATCTTTTAAGCTCGCTTACAAGCCATGCTCAGTATTTTGGGGTTGTGCTCTTGTATTCTTTCTGGCCAAGTGGATCAAATTGGATAACCAGTCGACGCAAGATCTCTGGGTGGAAATTTGCGAACAGATCCTGAATGGTAGGTCTCACCGCCATTACATCTATTGGGCTATCATATCTCATCTTATTTTATAGGCCTATTCTGTCTTACTGGGATTGGCCTCATACCCTGGCGTGTCGTCGACACATATCGTCCGTCTTTACTTCACTGACTCCTTAACGTTTTTTTTTTACCTGTGAACATAGGTATGATAAAAATCTTCTACTATAAACATCGGACCCGGAAACTACGCAAAAAAGCAGGGCTTCCTGAATTATACGATAAGGACGACCTGCCAGATCCCGTATTTGATCCAAACTATGTGCGCGTTCTGACCGACAAACAGCAATATCAGTTGCATCACCGTGAGTCCCTTATGCACGATAATGCCGCTTTGTTGATTTTTTCCTTAATTATCAGAGCAAAAAAAGTTCATGAAGTCCCAAACGTGGTATCGTCCTCATGGGACGGAAACGCATAGGGTGAGTGAACTTATATCTATAATCATGCATGCCTGTCTGACATTGATCCGTAGGCATTTCCCATAAAGTCTGTTCTACTATCAACAACCGACTGCCATTTGCTAACTCTCCTCACAGTACTGCCCTTTGGATCTGCATATTCAATGACGGAAACTCGGTTTTCCAGGTTAGATTGAATGAATATGCTTTGTTTTATGCCAATACTCACCTGGGAACGCAGTGTATGCTCGCAGGTTGCATGTGGGGTTTGAACCGCTTCCAGCGCCCTGCATGGACGACCGCCCTGCTCATACCGTTGGCCTTCGCCTGCGGTATCATCTCTGGTATCCTCATCTGGCGCGGCGGCAAAAAGACGAAACGCATTGAACGCGTCGAAGAGCGCTTGCGCCGCGTGCTCGAGATGGACGAATTGGGGCATGCTCTCGCCCCCGAAAGCGTGTTGGGGAAACTGCAGGATGTCATCAGCCGTCGCACTATGGGATACAAGGACCGCGGGCCTGCTGTCAGCAGAACTCGTAGCGGATCAGGCGAAAAAGTCGTCGAAAACAACAATGGAGCCTCGAATGGGACCGCGAACCGCCCCGATTATGCCAGCACCGTCACCTCGTCGGTCCGTATTCCTGGTATCAGAATCGAGGAAGAGATGGTAGTTCCTCCGGGCAATTGATCTTACGATTTAATGATGGCACTCACACTCGATGCGGATGGAATCGGGGAACTTATCACGCCCTTATGGTTTATTTCGTCCATGTTACAATATTTGTTTCGCTTAGAGCTTGTCACAGTTTCGTGTCGCAACTCCGTATGTAACTTTTGAACTGCGCAGCGGGACGCGTCCCATTCCATTTCTTCATTGTACGCTCATGACATACATCTAATTACCCAGATTTATTGGCCGGTTAGCTTGACTATTTGGATTGTTGAAATCCGTACAGATACATGTTTGACTTTTGAATCCTAGAAGTATACTCCTCCTTGAACCACACCTCTTCTCAGCTAGCCCGTGTCCAGTCCTCGGCAGCATACCAAAAGATCGCACAGGAATGTCTTCCTACAAACCCACCGACGGCCAAACAGAAGTGAGGCACGGTGACACTGTCACTGGTGGTACGCATAACCATCGGATGGGCGCTGTTGAAGCGTAGGGAGATCATCGTTCACGCATATTGTTGACGCGCCCAGCGCGCTGCTGAGACGAGATTCTTCAATGACGCCTCAGTCTCCTTCCAGCCACGGGTCTTAAGCCCGCAATCCTGAAGAAAGAGCTCAGCCGAAGAGTACGGTCATTGAAAAAGGAGAAAAAAAACGCACAGGGTTGACGAAAAGAAGCGAGTCCGGAAGAATTTCAAGCATCGCTTTGAGGCGATCTCGGACCTCTTGGTCACCCGGAACACGTGGCGAATGAATGTCATATACACCAGGACCGATATTGTTCGAGTATCCGTACTGTTTGAACGTACTGATTAACTTCATGTCGCTCTTCGAGGCTTCAATTGAGATAACGTCCGCATCCAACCGTTGGATGGATGGGAAGATGTCATCGAAGTCGGAGTAGCAGAAGTGCGAGTGAGTTTGTAAGGCATCGGTCACACCCGCAGTCGATAACTTGAACGAGTCGACAGCCCATTTGAGGTAGGCATCCCAATCTACTCGACGGAGTGGCAAACCTTCACGGATAGCTGGTTCATCCACTTGAACAGCTTTAATTCCTGCTTTCTCGAGGTCAATGACTTCATCACGGAGCGCCAACGCGAGCTGCTTCGACTGAAGCTCACGCGAAACGTCCGCGCGAGGGAAAGACCAATTGAGGATCGTAACCGGACCAGTGAGCATACCCTTCATGGGGTATTTGGTTACACTCTGGGCATAACTGCTCCACTTAACGGTCATCGGGCCAGGGCGCGAGACATCCGACACGATGATGGGGGGCCGAACATAGCGAGACCCGTAGCTCTGCACCCATCCGTTCTGTGTGAAGACAAAGCCATTGAGCTGCTCGCCAAAATATTGAACCATATCGTTGCGCTCCGGCTCCCCATGGACGAGAAGGTCAAGGCCGACCGTTTCCTGGAAGCGGACGACGCTCTCGATCTCCTTTTTGAGGAAACTCTCGTACTCGGTCTCTGTGATCTCGCCCTTGGTGAACTTGGCACGGGCAGCACGAATTTCCTTGGTCTGTGGGAAAGAGCCGATGGTGGTGGTAGGGAATTTAGGAAGTTCAATGTGCTTCTTCTGGACTTCCTTGCGAACCGCGAAAGGGCTCTTGCGCTCAAGCATATCGGGAGTGATCGCAGCGACCCGTTTGCGGACAGCATCATCAGACGTCCGTTCGAATTCACGGCGTCTTGCAATGGACTCTTCGTTGGCTTTAAGGGCAGCGGAGACAGTCGCGTCTTGAGAACTAGACAAGGCCTTCGCCAGGATCGACACCTCCTGAGCTTTCTCACGAGCGAACGAAAACCAATCCTTCTGATTTGCAGCGAGCTTCTTCTCCGAAGCGAGGGTGACAGGAGTATGAAGGAGTGAGGAGGAGGTAGCCACAATAACGCGATCCTGCCCCAGTGCATCGACGGCCTTCTGGCCGAGTTTGATTGCGGCCTGGAAATCAGTCTTCCAAATATTGCGACCGGACACGAGACCTAAGGACAAGACAATGTTTGTTTGTTTTACGGCGGCAATAACATTATCAAGTTGACCAGGTGCGCGGGATAGGTCGATATGTAAACCAGCAACAGGAAGTTTGGCTACATAATTCAGGTTGGAGTCGAGGCGCCCGAAGTAGGTGGTGAGAAGGATTTTAGGAGCGACTGGGGACAGCTCGGTGTAGGCGCTTGTGTACTCCTTCTCATAGCCTGCCGCCTTATCAAGCACCAAAATGGGTTCGTCGAGCTGGACCCAATCAGCGCCGGCAGCCTTCAGGTCGGCGAGCAGTTGTTTGTAGACAGGAAGGAGATTGGGCAGAAGAGAAAGAGGTTGGAAGTTAGGCTTGGCATCCTTGGATGCCTTCCCAAGAGCAAGGAAGGACACGGGTCCCAGTACCACGGGGCGAGTCTCAATGCCGAGGGCTTGAGCTTCTTTATATTCCTCAATTGCCTTGTTGAAGTTGAGCTTGAAATCCGTCTCCTCCGAAAACTCGGGCACGACAAAATGGTAATTCGAATCAAACCTTTTGAGCAGGAGTTGTCAAAACCAGAATACTACTGGGTGAACCTATGAACTTACCATTTCTTCATCTCTGACGCGGGGACATCGACGCCATTGGCCTGGCGCCCACGGCCCATGGCGAAATAAACGTCAAGAGGTGTCAGACCCTGGCCAACATAACGCTTGGGGATAACATTGAATGCAGCCGAATGATCGAGAACGTGGTCATAGAGGGAGAACTCGCCACTACAATCAACGGTTAGATGAGGTAACAAAACATGCCTGAGGAAATAACCTAGGGATATGGTCGACGCCTTTAGACTTCAACGACGTCCAATTACTCTTTTTAACGTCAGCCGCAACCTGGGTAAGCTGATCGGCAGTGATCGTGCCAGCCCAATAAGCCTCGACAGCTTTTTTCACTTCGCGATTGGCGCCTAATCAGAAGAGAGGCGTAGATTAAAATACGTCTTGACAGTGGGTGAAAGCAGATACACACCAATTCGGGGAAAACCAAGAACAGCGGACGAAACCATGATTCTGATGGATGGGCAGAGAAGATGAGAGGAACGGAAAAGAGGACTGGGTCCTCTCACCAAATGTCCGAGAGTTTAAATAGTCGGGCTTTGCCGTAATAGACGAGCTCGCCATGTCGAAGACCGACAGCGCTCCAGGATCCTCGGAGGCACAGACTGGCTCGACGGTCGTGCGGTCCGACACGTAAAAACGGAAAATCTCCGGCCAAGAACGCTACGTAAGACCATGATGGATAATACGTCCTTCGTACTTCAAAGTGTCGGGCAGGTCTCTTACGATCAACGTCCGATCCCAGAAAGTGTGCCATTTCCATACACTACTGCATAGGACACATTCTCAACCCTATTTACACAGTTCGCGATGATCAAGTCCTTGTTCAAGTTAAGAAAACTGGCAAGTCACATTTATCACTCTGGTTTCCTTGGATGCCCTGATGCACTCCCCACTAGGTATCTGTGGATCCGATGTACAGTTATTTCCAGTTTTATCCATCATCATGTGTTTATGATGCATCACTTTGCTCAGGTGCATTATCTTGTGGACGGTCGCATTGGCGACTATATAGTGAAGTCTCCGATGGTGCACCCGATGATTTCTCCTCAATTCCCCTTCTTATACCGTATGCAAGGTTCTTGGCCACGAATCATCTGGAGTGGTATTCAAAGGTGAATTGTCCCCTCCCTTTCTCATGTTGTGAGACTGATGGATCTCTGTCGGCCCCAAGTTGGTAGTGGCGTGCGCAGTGTCAGACCTGGCGATCGTGTAGCTATGGAACCCGGCGCTTTCTGCCGTAGATGCGAGGCTTGTAGAACAGGCCGATACCAAGTAGGTGACGCAAACATATGGCCGCTTCCACAAACAGACTCACGCACAGTACAACTAGCTCTGTTCGGACATGGCGTTCGCGGCCACACCTCCCCACGATGGCACATTGACCAGATATTACCGCCTGCCCGAAGACCTAGTATACACACTTCCCGACCATCTTTCTCTGGAAGATGGCGCTATGGTGCGATATATCTAGCCCTCCTCAGACTGGTGCTCAGACTTTCTTCGCCAGATCGAACCCCTTTCGGTTGGTGTTCACTCTGTCTTCACGCAAGCCAAATTACAGCCGGGTCAATCAATTGTGGTCTTTGGTTGTGGTCCTGTTGGGCTTCTCTGTTTGGCTGTGGCGAAAGCCATCGGAGCATCGAGGATTATCGCCGTCGACATTTTGCAGAGTCGCCTGGACTTCGCAAAGACATACGCAGCTACAGACGTGTTCCGGCCGCCACCACTCCAGAAAGATGAACCCTCGACAGTATATTCCCAAAGAGTGGCAGATCTCCTAAGAGCCGGTCTGGGCGTGGACGATCGGGGTAACAATGCCATTGACGTTGTAATAGACGCCAGTGGCGTCCAGGTATCTATACATACTGGTATCCTTATCGCCAAGGTCGGCGGGACATTCGTGCAGGGAAGTCTCGCTTTATGTCGATTGATGTCATCCTTACTCAGTTACAGGTTGGCACGGGTCATCCAGAAGTGGTCGTGCCCATCACTACTTTGCTCACAAAGGAACTAGTCCTCAAAGGTTCATTCCGCTATGGCGTATGCATATTACCTGCGCATGTATTGCAACATGACTGACATAACAAAGCCCGGAGACTATCGTCTTGCAATTGCGCTTGCTGCGCAGAAGAAAGTGGATTTGGGGCCACTTGTGACACATCGGTACTCATCCAGCGTTTGACCCTCATGCATCTCTCGCTTAACTGTTATCTAGATATAAATTTGAGGACGCTGTTGCTGCGTTCCATGCAACGAAGAACGGAAAGTCGGAAGACGGCAGAGATCTCATCAAAGCGATTATTTCTGGTCCAGGAGTGTCAATCGATGACGTTTGAGCTTGAATGGAGAGCGCAGAAGGTTTAACAGACCGGCGCTCAGCACTGTAGTAAACCCACACTTGCCCGGCATTTCTGCCTGTATACGAATGCCTTGAATAGGAACTGTGTTGATTGTCTGATGTTCGTGACTCATACATGCTCAGGCTTTCCGTCACTTACTTCTTACGGTTCTGCAACTGCAACCAACGCCTGCTCATTATGCCCTTGGACTTGGAAGGGTCTATGTCGTCGTCATGATGGGCCCACTACCTCTGGCTGTAGATGTGCCGCCGCTTCCTGTGATCATCGTTCCGCCATTTGCCATCTACATGCAGATTTCGGATTTTGCATTCCAATATCTGTTGGAAGTGATGCAGCACTGCAGCCACACGCTGCGCCAACAACCGGTACGACACTGGTAGGACGGCCTCAAAACTCGGACTGGTTGTGTACGTCTGATGTAGGGATCACATCGCTCTGTCAAGCACCTTCTCGCTTCTTTGATCACCATCCAATCACATGAATTGGTGCATACGGGTGCCTACATAATACGGTACCTTTTTCTCCTTCCCCACAGACTCACCTTTCAGTAGCTTCAGTTTGCATGCCCTCGTCCTGGTCTCCAACTTCACATCTACCACCTTCTGGCACTGGCGGGCCCACTACCTGAGTAGGTATTGATGTTTGGACCTGCGAGTAGAGGCTAGGATATCTGCAGGTCCAGACATTAATACAGTGATTGTGATAACTCTCTGCCAAAGGAGGGACGCTGTACTGTACGTGAGTAAGTTACTGTACTCCATTTCTTCAATATTCACCTTGTAATCATTTTGGGATACTAAACGTAACAAGCGTCGCTGGCTATGTTTACAGTGCTACAGAAATAAAGTTAATAAAGTTATTCCCATAAATTCTTCGCGATTTGTGGTGGAACCCAGTGCTCGAAGATAAAGCCTTCGACCACACCCATCGCTCGGGGCAAACACGCGACGTCAACATCTACAAGCTAACGATAGAGAATACAGTCGAGGAGCGTATCCCTGCACTGCAGGATAGCAAGCGGGCTCGACAAGATCAAGAACCTCAGGCTCGTCTTGGAGGATCTTATGGCCCTGTTCGGGCCTGGCAGGGATGACAACTTGAAGTAGTTTTTCAGTTGAGGGGAGGACTTCCATTGGCACGTCCCTAGAGTATGGGACCTTACATAGCCTGTACATATGAAATGATCTGACCTATATCCACATCCGCTATCTAGATTGTTACTCGATATTGTGTTATTGTTGCACTTCGCCCATGAATCCTCTTCCTACACGCCAATCTCTATACACTCTAATCAATTAAATTTTAAATTTACTATGAGAGACCTCCTTATTAGGGTCACGATTACTTACAGAATGAGCGGATCCTTTGCAGTTGGGGCCATCAATCCGACGTTGCAGGTCGAATAATGAGTGGAAGTTGTGGCCCACGGTCCAGGTCCGAGGTCAAAAAGGGTCGCGCCACGATCAGCGACTTTCGAGTGATCTGTTCTGGAGGAACAGCGAGCTCAAAATCGTATGCTCGAACAAAGGCAAATAGAATGGCCTTCATCCTGATAATATTCCCGAGTGTGTGTTCATCAGTAAATATGAATATGCCGAAAAAATTGCATCTGATAACGACGAAAAAAGCTTACTCAGTTACAGCGAAGCGGTAGCCGATGCACGCATGCGTGCCAGTGATGAACGTCATCAAATTGCCAAACACGCTCGGGATGGCTTTAACGGCCTCGGGAATAGCTTCCCAACGTTCTGGTCTGCAGACACCAGGCGCAGTTAAAAGCTGAATCAAACTGCACAAGTGCACAAAACCCAAGGAATAACACTTACTTGAATTCATCGGCATCTTCACCCCACAACGATTTCAGTCTATGAATGGCAAGAATCGGGACTAGGATCATATCGCCTTCTCGTGACCTTTTTATGCACGCGCGCCATTCATCAAGATTAGAATAGAATATAAGGCAGTAATACGCAGTGAGGGTTACTTTCCTGATTTCGTGCCTTTTGACCCATGTCGGTCGATAAAATGCTCGCTCAAGGGAACCACAGTATCTCTCGTGGGTGCCCGTACCGTATTGGAGACCGGAGAATGGAGGCGCAGAGCCTCCCGTGTCACATAGTCGAGATACGTCATTCCATTAAGCTCGTCCATGGACGGAGTGTCCGTGTAAAATCCACGTGCCTCTGCAGTCAGTTTAGCGTAGGTTGCGGGGTGACATGCAAGAGCGTAGAGAGCCCAGGCGACGGTAACGCTGAGGACTATATTTGAGTATATGCTCCACCAGCACGGCAAATTATAAATACGTTGTTCGTGGCCAGCAAGCAGGAAGGTTGGAACCTCTTTGAAACGCATCATCGTCAGTATTCTCGCTGAAAGCACCCTAACACAACTTCGACCCACGCGCCATTATGTCCTCGTTAGTCATCCGCGCGTTGTCTGGGATCTCTGAGGCCATGTTTGCCTTGATAAGAAGACTGAGAAGGTCGCGTCCCTGTATGTTTTTCTTTTCAACATGGCCTTCACTACCGGTCTCAGTAGTAGCAAATATTTCAGCTTTCTTTTGAGATATCACATTTTGACCAATCAAACGAATGCACTTGTGCATGTTTGGAATTGCACGGCTGCGATCAGTAGGCTGATGATATATGTCAAACATGAACCGGTTTCATCACAATGAGGGATGACATACGATTATCCGAGCCGGCGGAAACATTTGCGCGAACAGGAACTTTAAACTGAAAGAGTTGAATGTGGTGACTTTGCGCAATCATTCACTCATTTCAGGAGGCCCAACTTGATGAAGAGCCCCGAATGTATGGTTAAAGCCTGGTGAAGTTTAACATCTTCACTTCTAGAGGCATACTAGTCATAGAAGTACTATTACCTGCGTGTCCTATGATATCCAGCGTAGTTTTGTTCACCCAAAGGTGGATGTCAACTATTAGGCTACCATCAGGTGCCCGAGTTTGAGTTGTTTCGGCCATTAGGGCGTCCCGTAACTAATGAACTTGAATAACCTGCAAGAACTCGGATGAACAAACGAACCTCATTCGCTTTTTCGACAAACAGCCGCGAGAATTCCTTTATTTGGGGAAGACCAAATGCAGGACTCTGTTTACGCGATATGAATAAAGTGGCCGACTGAAGCCAATGTTGTACGGTAACAAACCATAACTTTGCGCTTCAGAGACGAGGTCAGTCAAATGATGTCGATATCATGGAAGCAAGCTACCTGTTGTCTATGCTGCGACCCTGGCATCGGGGCTTTAATCTAACCATGCAGATACATGCAAATCAAATAGAAGTACCTTCAACAAATAGCAAGCCTAGGACGACGGTAAATCTCAGACACCACAGGTACTAAGGAAATGGGGCCAACCTTTTCCGGTGAATTGTCCTAAGAGCTTACGTTCCACATAGGGTTTGTCAAACTCAGGAGCATTAAAAATATAGTTCAACGCTTGGAGATCCGTAGTAACAGTAGTGGCCATCTGGAAACATAAGATGGTTCGATTTGTTGGTGTCGGTGGTAACATATGAGACACTTACGTTGAACATACCATAATACTTGGAGACAGAGCCATATTTCAGTGTCCAATTTAATTGGGCATCCTGTGCATCTGGCTCCCAAACGTTTCTCTCAAAACTTCCGGTCAACCAATTCACAGACTTTGGACCCGGAAGATCGCTGATGGGAGCACTGAGGCGATGGAGTACCTTTTTCACAACAATGTAGAGTAAGGGCACAGCGGAGAGGACAATAGTCGTAGTGGACAAGTGAGTCTTCAAGATATTGTTCAGATCCATTTCTTGGTGGAGAGTGAAGATGCTGGTGGAAAGATGCAAAGAGTCGTTTCTCAAGCCGCAGTCGCCAAAAAAGGCACATGTACTGGTAGCAGCCTAACAGGGCGCTCGGCCTCTAAATGAATGCCACTCTCAAACGTGGGAAGAAAATTCGTGCAAAGTGCTGTGATCGTAGAGACGTGCCTGAGGATCGGGTCACCTCCTTTGTTCACTTATTATCTTGCAATCAGTGCGGGCGGAGATGAATCCTTGCGAGAGTCATTCGCGGTCGCTGATGCGATGAAGGGATTTGAGGCAGCGTCGAACAAGGCGAGGGTAAGGGTGAAAATGATGATGATGAGAAGTCGATACGAGAAGGAGGGCCTGAAGCGATGGGACACAAGTCGAAAATGGATGAGAACACAAATCTGATGATTCGGGCATGACGAGATGTCTTAGATACATAGGAGTTCTTGTACCTACGCTTTTGAGTAAAGTACTATGTGTGAAGCCTTTGAACGATGATAGGGCGTGATCTGGAAAGACAATAAGAGATATGGAAAGGGTATGGAAATCCCTTGGGATATTCGTGTTGGACGCCATGGGATAGGTGATCGTACGGGGTATGAAGGAGAAAAAGTAAAGCGTTAGTAAGGTAGAGAAAATAATGAAAGGAACTCATGGTTCTAAGGCAAATGGTCAGATAGGAGTTGACAGCGCACGCTCTTTGCTGAGAGGGAGTGGGCGCGCACTGGGTAATCTAGAATGTCAGACTGAAAGAGAGAGAGAGAAGTACAAAGAGAAACGAATCAAAGGGAGGCGAATAAGATACGAGGCCCACGCGGATCCAAAAATTCCAAAAATTGAGCCGCACCACGCGAGGTGAGGAGGTGAAGCGGTGCACAAGAGATTCGAGCTGTTTCGGTTGACCAGTGATCACTTTGCGATTGGGACGCATCTACTACTGAATGTGGTGGGAGTACAGCAATAACAGGACGCGTTATGCATCCATATGCCAGCATTCAGCCACGTGACAGCATGACAGCACGTGGTGGCTTCAAGCTTGTGCAATGGCACGCGAGCAAGACTGAGCACCCCACGTCGCCTGAACCGATTACAGTGTTGTAGTGAGTCAGGTCGCAGGCCTTAATTGCCGACTACTAGTTAGTTCCAAAGCTCCGCGTCTACCAGAGGTCCTTGGCCGTATCATTCCGAATCAAGTACTACTCGGAGGTCTAAGCTGCCACCGGTCACGTTCCACGGGCAGACCATCTTCACTAGTTGTGCTGCGAGACCCCGCCTTCTTTTTCGCGAAGGAACTTGCGTTTTAGGCATTTTCTGAAAGCGGTGACAGGATAGTGCACCATTCTGCGTGTCTAGGGATGCCCTTCCTCACACGAAACCGCTATTATCTTCGTGTCTCCTCCTCAAAGGTCTTACCGCTTTATGTGGGTTCGCTTTGTATTGTGCTTGTCAATATTTAAGGGAATTACATGAATCTACAGGTCTATTTGGATAGCCAGCATATTGACTGGATGTCAGATCAGATACTTCGTAAAGTTGTCGCCGATCTCAGGCCAAAGTAAGGATGTCCCAGTTGTCCACACTAAGGTTCTGGCTGATGTCTTTATACTAGGGTCGGCCCCAAGTTAAGAGCCGAATCTGATGTACATGTGGGACCGGGACCTGCACCGGCGAGCGCGAAGAAAGGCACGGTGGATGTACATCGAGGAGGTGTGTATATAACCAAAGAGGGATTATATTTATTCACAGGTCTACGTCTGTCAAGACACGTACCAATTTGCATACTTTTTACGTGAATCCGAGCCATATTCTGTTCTGTTAAAGGTATGTGCTACGCATGGAGTCCCAAGTAATCTCATCGTAATACCCGCAGACAAGAAATTTCGTCCTTGCTCCAGAACCTCCCACAAAGTCCGATGTCGCACCCACCGTAACGGAGAAAAAAGAAGGCAAGAAAAAAAAGAGCTCTTCCGGGAAGAAAAGACGCAAAGCTCGAGGAGGAAGGGCAACTGGGCAGCTCAGCTCAGATGAAGATGACTACCGCCCTGGTGATTTAGGATTTCGCGACAGCGGTGACCGACAAGAGGATGACAACGGAGATTTTGAGATGGCAGATGACTTGGACGCGAGTACAACAAAGGGAACGCGTGGGGCTATTGATCCGACCGAAAAAGTTCGTGTGAAAGTGGAAGAGAATGAACAGGATGTTCCTCAATCCAAGTCCTTTAGTAAGGCATCGGAGTCGTCGCGTGTTGAAGACCCAGGCCCGGGAATCCCCATTGTAGTGGATGACGACGACGAAGCCAAACCGAAGCTTGCTCTGGATCTAAAGTATCGGGCGTTCTCAAATTTCAATCGTTGCCTCTGTGTCGTCGTTGAGCCATGGCCACCACAGGCCTCAGGCTCCTTCTCTCGCGCTCCATCGCTTGCACTCTCCGCTGTGAGTAGAGCGCCGAGTGTCATACCCACCAGCTCGGAGTTTAGCACAAGCCGTGGTCAGCGGGCCAGAACGCCACTGTTCCTTCCTGACGTCGACGAAGAACTCCGGACGCCCACCCACTCACATTTCCGTACTTTACCACCAGTACCGTTGTTCGACGACGACCCCTCAACAAACTGCGACGCAGACGGCATGGAAGAAGAATGGGATGGAAACACGTCATTGATGCAATTCAGTCAGATGCTAAGTGCTACAGGAAGAGCAGGCGGCGCGGATATGGAGGAAGAGGACGAATTCGATGGAATGGCGCTCTTTGCAGATGCGGACGAAGCTAAGGAGCTGTGAAGGGATGTTTTATCGTCTGTATTTCTGTCTTGGTAAAAACTAAAGATGTTCCCGCTCTATGCGCGTCCAATCTCTTTGAGGATCTCCAACTCTCGCACAGAATTAACTGCTCGAAACCCTGCAGTGGCCGTTTCGAACTGGCCGTGCCCTCCGGATATAGCGCGTAGACGCGTGGAATAGTCCAGCGTTTGGCTTAATGGAGCGATAGCATAGACCGGGCGTTTGAATCGGAAGGAGTGATTCTCTACGTCAGCTGATGACATAGTGGATGGAGAGAGCCATTTTGGTGGGATATAGACACCTTCCTGGCCATACGGAGTAGAGATTTCTTCGTCCATCGGTAGACTTGATTCAGCAAGATCGAGAATTTCCCCACCATGTTCTACGAGATCTTTTATGACTTGCCCGAGTACATCAGAACCAACGGATACCCGGATCTTGATATAGGGTTCCATTAACGGTCCTCTGCCTCGATTTCTGACATAATCTCGGAGAATGATGGCACTAGCACCCCCTAAGATGAAATTGGGTACATTAGGTGGGTGATTGAAGCCTATTACTTGAATACGACTTCGTGACAATGGAAAAGACGTGTGGGGTGAACTAGACAGCGCGCTCGCAATACCACGGGAGATGTGAGTCCAGGGATCCTGTTCGTCATGAAACACGTCTGGGTGACGTAGGGATTTGCCATCATCTCGTAGGACAATATTGTCATCCCAGGCACTATCACCAACCTCGTTGTCGAGTAATGGTCGCAGAGCAAAGGAGACAGAGGCCGTCACACTCTTCCCACCTACGTTTGTGGTCCATTCAAGTAGGGAGGGCTGAGACTCATCAGGTCCAACGCTCTCTCGGTAGGCAACGCGCCTCCGTCCGATTTCGCACTTAGCCCCCCATTCGTCTTTGAGTCGCCCCTCCACAATTTCGAGGTGGAGCGCGCCGAGACCGTGCATTAGCAACTGTCCTTCGTGGCTCTCCATCCGTATTGAGGGATCCGTGCGCATCAAGGCATTCAAAGCATCTTCGACGGGTTGGAGGTCCGCATGGGTATGTGGAATAACAGACGCGGACATCGTCGCTGGCGGAGGGGTAATGCCAGGAAATGGAGACTCCTTAGATCGACCATGCGTAGAGACCAGGGTATCACCTGTACGAGTGTGCTTGAGGCCAAGTATTACTCCCACAGACCCGAACGGTAATTCCTCCACTTCTTCAGCCTCTGATGCGTAGAGAAGCAACAATTTAGATACCCTTTCCTTGACGCCGCGGGAGCTGTTGAAGAGAACGCTTTGACGGGATAGCGTACCTAATCACAAGTTAGTTCAATGTCGTGAAGAGGTATCATATCTACCAAAGCGGACCTGAATAAACTCTCACAAACGTCATCCAGCCGCGTCTTCTATCCCAAGAGACTTTCCATGCCAAAAGCCGGACGAGGTTTTGAGAAGTGCCCCCTTCATGCGACACATCCAGTGGAGATGCAAGCAACTCTCCAGCGTAGTCCATAATAAACTCCGTCCCAATATGCTTGATCGCTGAACCACACAACACAGGCAGGATGTCAGACTTGAGGGTTGCCGACCGGAGGAAGGGAAATATAGTAGATGGGCTGATGCCTAAGTACGACGAGGGGTGGGCTGGAAGTTCGAGCAGTTGTTCCATGAATTCGCTTGAGAACATTGCTAAGCCATCCAGAAGGGCGGTGCGCGCAGGAATAAGATGAGATATGAGGGGATGAGTCGCAGGTAAAAGCTGTGATTCTTTGATTTCCTCCTCGCTGGTAGGTAGTGTGTGCCTCGACCAAGAACTATTTAATGACCATCGCCAGAGTTCCCATTTGACTAGATCGACAATACCTTGGATACCAGGTTCACCTCTAGAATAATCTTGAGGATCAAAAGAGGCTACAGGGAGGGTAAGAGCTACCGGCATGGGGTGTATGCGATGTGCCAACACAGAGAGTACCGAGGAATGGAATGAGGCTCCCGGTCGGTCAAGCTTATTCAGGACGAGGATTCGGCTAGGGACGCCATATCTTGGGCGTATGGTGAAGTTAAGATATGTTAAATACGCGAGAAAACTGCTTACCTGCTTACCTGTCCAACTGTTGCCAAACGCCTTTCGTTTGTGCCTCTACCCCTTCTACCGAGTCTATAACCACCACTGCACCGTCGACAACTCGGCTCGCGCTTTCAACCTCCATTCCAAAGTCCGCATGTCCGGGAGTGTCGATGAGATTAAACGTCCAGTCCTTCCATTTGACTGGGATGCTTGCGGACTGGATTGTAATTCCTCGCTCGCGTTCAGCGGGTAGAAAGTCGGTGGTTGTACTTCCAGTGTCAACTGAACCGGAAGTAGATATGAACGAAGACTTGAGGAGAATAGATTCTGTCAGTGTCGTTTTTCCAGAGTCTGTAGAAAATGAGTATGGAACGCCAAAAAGGGAGAGCACAGTTGCTCACCGATATGTGCACAGATAGCTAGGTTACGCAGTTTTGAGGGGTGTGCATGGCTATGTGTGATGGATCTAACAGAAATTTTCCTTGCTGTGACGCATGCTTTATAGGGTACGATGGGTATTCGCCACTTGCACGAGCACGAGTGCATGGGCAAAAGGTCGGGTCGGGACTTGGGGAGACGCCGGCCCGCCTTTTTGTTCCAACTCACAGCTTGACATGAACCGCCTCACTTCAATTGTCTACCATCTCATCCACCATCCACCATGGCTGAATCCCATGTAAATACGCCAATCCACAGCTTCGAGCAACGTATTCGTGAAAGGGAGCGTCTCCGTGGCAGACCACTCGAGACAATACCCGACCTGACCGCCTCGCAACCTCATGGAACCCTCCCAAATACACCGCTAGCAGTTTCAACCATATCGTTTATCTTAGGGTCCATTTTTTCGCTTGGATTCTCGGTATTTTTGTGTGGTGGTCTCAGCGGTTTCTGGTTTGCCACACATCAACTTGCTTTCTTCGTGGCGTCGTGGTCAACCTTCCACTGGGGAGAGTTCGCGGTTACTGCTGGTTGGAACCGAGAGAAAGTCAGCGTTGATTGTATGTACTTTTATTCTGGTCTGGACAAAACATCTGAGCGTTTGCAGCATTTCTGCTCAATAATGGGCGGATGTATCACATGGCCAACATCCTTGCATTGATCGAGTATCTCCTGGTCCTCTACTTCCGACCCTCGCTCAAGTCATCCCCGTACGTGTCATCCACCGGTGAGTCGAATGGCCCTCTTAAGCTGTTCATGTTACGCATGCCTTTTCGACGCAGGCATTGTTGTGGTGTTACTTGGTCAATTCTTGCGATCCGCAGCTATGATCAAGGCCGCATCCAACTTCTCGCACGCAGTGGCCTTCCGGAAAAACGTGGACCACCATCTAGTGACGGATGGTATTTATGCGTTAGTCGTTCTCTTCCGCACTCCTTCGTTACGCTTCTAACGCGACATATAGATGGTTTAGACATCCATCCTATGCCGGATTTTTCTATTGGGCCTTAGGGACACAGCTAGTTCTGCAGAATACTTTGTCTTTCTGTGTATACTTCGTACTGCTGATGCGATTCTTTTCGTCCCGAATCAGAGGTGCGTCACCTTCAAGCGTGATTCGTCATACTAAGGGTCATTGTAGCCGAGGAGCGCGCGTTGGTCGATTTCTTTGGCGATGATTATACTTCGTATCGAAAAAGAGTAGGAACCAAGATCCCTTTCATACCATAAGATGTTCTTCCCGACGCATAGCATTCATAGTTGGAGTTATCCATGCATATATCATATATGCATGAACATGCTGTCATAAGAGAATGCTAGGTACTGTAATTGACAGGCGAGTTTTGATGTAGACAGCGTATATTCACGCCACATCGAATCAGCACTAGTCCTGAACGATTGTTGTCTTCTCAGAAACATAAATCCCATCTAAGAATTTGCGAATATCTTTGTTCCGTACTCGACAGATGCCCTGGATGGACGCGGCTGGAAGATCCTCAGGAACAATGTCACACTCGGCTAACTCACGAGCGCACCTGATTGTGATACATTCTCAATATCTGCGCCCTCGAGAATTAATTCATCCTTTTGTGCCTTGCTTTCAGATATTGTTACACCGCCCAGCATATCAACATGTCGCACGGTCTGGGAAATATGCCAGCCCTAAGTCTAGAACAACCAAAATGGAACAGAACATCATACCTTCTCACCCAAGAAATTCCTAATTTCAAGTTTATGACCATTTTCTTGGATAATGCAGTTGATAGGGAAGTGAGCGTAGACTGCACGCATTTTGTATAGAAAGCCCTACTCGGCCCATTAAGCCATCCCAGCGCCATGCACAATAAATAGTTCAAACCTTTGTCACGCCAGTAATCATGTTGGTAATGAGTGATTTGATTGTCCGAAGACAAGCAACGTGTTTCCGGTTGGCCTGCCAAACTGCGAGAGTGAATTTGTTGGTCTTGCCCTTGATCAGGCGGATGTCCATATTCACATGGCGAACATTCTTCGTAAGTGTTCCCCGTGGTCCAGTGACAACGATGACTCGCGACTTGACGGAGACGGTTACGCCATCGGGGATCTCCAGTTCTTCGGTTTTGAGGATATCACGCATCTACCATACATGTTAGCCAACGCCAACGACAGCCCGCGTTATCTGGTTTGTGAGTAACACATCCATTGTACGGCGATAATGACGCCTCCGTAACTTCAGACGAGCACACGATAGAGAACAAAATGAGGCATCTTGAGAAGAGAACGTGACACATACCTTGGGCTGATAAGTGCTGAGGTTGTCCGCAACGGCCACAAGCTTTTACTCGTGGTTGTCGGCGTCGCTGTGGCGTGAATTGGGTTCAATTGTCGGAGTTTGAACTGGGTTTAATTCACCAGCTTCGGATGCCACGATTCTCTCACTTGTTTCTTTCCAACCACCATCTTCATCGCAGGGCGTGTTGTGAGCTGTGCGTTGCTGCCAGACTGAACAACT
Source organism: Russula lepida (assembly GCA_003316425.1). Lineage (NCBI taxonomy): Eukaryota > Fungi > Basidiomycota > Agaricomycetes > Russulales > Russulaceae > Russula > Russula lepida. Next base: position 810,564 of record QFEZ01000104.1, read on the forward strand.
CGATTTACGCGGCGTATTCGTAAAACTTCCTTTCATTGCTCTTTGGAATCTCCCTGTAAGGTCATCTACCTAGGCGTTCGCTCGAACGTTTGTTGTTGTTTCCGCAAGATGTCAATATATCCGCAGCAGGCATATAGTCAGGCTCCATTTCCACATGCCTATCCTCCTCAGCCACCTTCATATGCATTACCTTCATCCTCCATCTATCCTGTTGATCCCGGAACGTTTCGTAGCGATTATACTGCTAGGCTGGCAGGTCTGACAGACAACTCACGGGTGATAATCCAAGGGTTATCAATGTATGCACATGACTTCTCAAGATGGGGAGATGTCGTTACGCAGTGCATTGAGACTCACATACGCAGGGTGAGTGACTTGCTGTTATCCACCGTTTTATTCTCCCGGGAGTGCACCTATTCGAGTCGACGGGTTAGATGGAGTGGCCGTCTGGTTGAGAAATTTATTTTTTCCTCGTCCTGTATGTCTGTAGTTGCACTACATTACAAACGATCAGAGTGCAGAAAAAAATATTGCTTTAGTCGCTGTTGTCTCGCCGCCGTGTGCGACGAGTGGGGCGACCAGCTGGTCTCCTTGACGCATGTTTACACCGGTTGCTGACTCACCTCTGTTTCCTATTTAGGTTCCTCCGGAGATGAAACTTCCGGCTTTTTATCTGATCGACGCATTATCGAAAAATGTCTTCGAACCTTACGCTGGTCATTTCGCGTCTATTGTGGTGCCTCTCTTTTTGGAAACTTATCAGCAGGTTGACCAACAAACACGCGGAAAGATGGAGGAGATGCTTTTGACGTGGCGGACTGGCGCCCCCAACGGACGAGAATTATTCGGAGTTGGGCCTCAGATATCAATAGAGCGAGGTATATGGCCGTCAAATTCCGCGCATGGTGTAAGTGCTTCCTTTCCTCTCTTGTGTTCAATAACCCTAATAAATTCTAGTCATCTCATTCTGCTAATGCGTTCGTCTCAAAATCGCAAGTCCTTAGCGAGTTGGAGTTCACCCTCCGTCAGAAAGAACGGAGTCTTCAAAGTAATCCGTATGATGCTGTTGCACAAAATCACATTGGCATTTTGTCACAGGTGCGTCTACACACCAGACCTTTTTTCGTTTACTTATAATCAAGTAGCTACGCAGACTCGTTGAAGCTGGTGTGTCGCAGGATGAACTGGCCCAGATCCTCACGCAACTGCGTAGTCTTGTTCGACCAACTTCCACGAATCCCGCTCCCCCACCTGCTATCGCCCCTACCAAATATACGTCCGCATTGTCATACCCGCCTTCATTTACGTACCATCAGACTGTTGTGCCCGCTACTGCTTCATTACATCCTCAGTACCCGCCGCCACAAACTCAGAATTATTCGAATTCTGCACAGCAATTCCAGACTTTAGACAGCTCTAGCCCAACTGCTATGAACCCCGTTGTTTCAGCGACAGCTCCCGCCGCTATCCCTAATATTACCGGTCTATTTGAGGCCCTGGTTAAGGCTGGCGTAGTATCTGCAACCTCAACACCTACTGGCGCTGGTGCCACGGCCCTCGCACAGGACGATATTCAAAGTCAGACCACTGATGTTCAAAGACCTAACGAATCCAAGGTGGAGGACACGCGTGCTTATAGGAAAGCTATCTTGGCCGAGGATGTGAGATTTTCAAGTGCAGATATCAGCAGGTATAGAATACATTCGTTTGCGAATATTCTTGGGCTCACTTTCCTGGCAGACATCGCCCGAACATAGTTCATTTTCTCTATAACCGTATGCCTGTACAATGTAAGCAGTGTGGTCTCCGATTTTCCGACACGGCACAGGGCAAGAAGGCTATGCAAGAGCATCTTGATATGCATTTCCGGCAGAACCGTAAGGCATCACAGAGTGTTGGCCGCGGTCATAGTCGCAGTTGGTTCCTTGGTGCTGAGGTAAGCAATACATAGCCTTTGTATTTGTATGGACTGAGATTGACTGCGCTCTGTGTAGGACTGGGTCCATGATTTGCCTTTTAGTAGCGGTGACAAAGTCCCAGGTCCCTCATCGCGTTTATCAAATGTCAAGGCCGTTGCAAATGCTGAGAGTGCCAAGCGTGATGCTGAGCTTCGCGCGCGGTTTGTTGTTGTTCCACCTGGCGATGAGGCAAAGGACGTCACATGTCCGATTTGTAAGGAGGTATTTAAGTCTGAATTCATTTATGATGATGAGGAGTGGATATGGAAGAATGCGCTTAAGGTTGATGATAAGGTATGTTCATTTTTATCCAATCGAGACAACTATTGACTCTGTCCTGGCAGATATATCATGCAACGTGTCATGCGGAGGCTTTGGTTGGGAGTGGTTCCCTGACAGCCCGTTTGCGTCAGGGGTTCGCGGGCAGTCGGTCAGGGACGCCTGATGCACCGTCATTACGTGCTACACCCCCGCGGTTAGCCAAGGCTGAGTCGCCGTCTCCTAACTCCAAGCTAAAGCTAGGAGTCAAGCGTAAGGTAGAAGCTGATAGTGCCGATGGCCAACCTGACGGCTCGCCACCGCTGAAGAAAGTGATATTGGTCTCCGCGTGATTTTATTGCATTGGTTTCCAGATCCATTCTTATTCATCATTATCTTGCATATGTACACTGCACGCAATGCCATAAATTCGTTTGCGATGATTGATGTGAAAGATTACTGAGTGAACAATTCAGATATGGAAATGGTTAATACTCCGCCCGCCGTTCCCCGGTTTGTTTGAGCTACTGCAATTGAATGTTATGTTTTTATTCAACGGTATCGGATAGGGTCTTACATTGTGCGCAAGGTAAGGAAGGGATGTGCTTGTGCCACTGACGAGTGATCGTCATCTCTGCGTAGACATGGACGACTTGACGGATGCCACTCTCCGTCGTATCGACGAAGTTATTAATCAAGATGTCGAGATGCAGGCAAGGCAAGTTTGGTTGTCTCAAAGACAGCAAAGCTGATGAACGAATGGCATGATTGCAGCATTCCGCAGCGGAGGGGACATTCAAATTGGTTGTGGATACGAATATACTTCTTCATCAGCTCGACGCGCTACAGCAATTTGTTGTCGACATTGAACATCACCTGCCGTTTGCCTTACAAATAATCATACCCGGGATCGTCATCAGTGAGCTCGATAGGTGCGTATATTCAGCTATTTATCACCAAGACTGTAACATGTCTCTAATGGGTGAACTCGGACAGACAAAAGGCGCGGGACGATAAAGTAGCGTGGGCAGCACGTCTGGCCTCGACGTGGTTACTTGAGAAAGTGAAAGAGCAGCGGTTTGTAAAGGGGCAAACACACGAAGAAACGTGTAAGGCGTCGGGGAAATGGAACGTAGAAGACGCCGGGTCGTCGAAGGTATGTGCCCTTTGTTCTCACATGGATAAGGCATAACCAACTGATCGCGAAATATCGGCAGGAAGGAGGGTCGGAGTTGAACGACGACCTAATTTTAGACTGCTGCCAGTATTTCTCAAGGCATCCGAGGCATGGTGGAGCGGTCAGATATGTTGCGCTTTGTAGTGGAGACAAAAATCTATGTATCAAAGCTGAAAGCGAGGGTAGGGGATTTCTAATACCTATCTGTGGGGATGAGACATTAATGCAAGAGCGGGAACAATAGGAATTAGGACGCTCAGCCCGGCAAGCAGCTGGACGAGCCGTGCAATTGCCACGGCGCTGTTCGCCGGTGTCCCGATGGTGTATTTGGATGATTTCGACGGGGAGACGTCTAAAGTCCAACGACGGGCGCATCGGACGAACCCTGATAGCGCGAGCAAGCCCGTCACGCTTGCAGATGCAATGGAAGTGGATGAAGATCCAGTTGGACCTAGCCACCCGTTGGATGTGCTCCATCTCGAAGTAGTCGAGCATTTCTCGCGGTTACTATTAGCCGTCGTTGACCGGGTCGGAGGACCGGAGGTGCCCTGGCATGTGCCGCAGAGAGTGTCTCAGCATGCTCCGACCTGGGCGAAAATTGCATTTGCCAATTGGACGCCACGGGAGAGTGTGCAGTACCTGGGTCGGAAGGAGGGCTTACAGACGTCGCGGGCGAAACTGGACAAATTGGAGAACTTCCTGATGTATCCCGATAAGAGGGGTGGACGGAAGGGACAGGATTGGACTCGGGGTGATTGGGAGAGCTGCATATTCACGTTGGAGGACATCGGGAGTAGTTGGGAGGACGGGGAGCTGCGAGAGTCATCGGAAGTGCTGAAGCGGTTCGCCCAGGGGACTTTCATACTGCGGATGCGGCCAACTGGGATGTGATTGATGACATAAGCACTTCTCCTCACCTCCGTCCACCATGGCCTTCAGGAGAAGAACTGTACACATCCTCCTCCTCCTCCTTGGCCTATTCCTCCTCGGCACCGTTCTAGTCCTCTCATCGGTCTCATACTACCTGTCCATACCCGATGTTGCCTACATCTCCGAGGAGGAACTCAATCCCACACAAAATTCCCCCCACCAAAACTCCACTCAACACCAAAAGCCCGAGCGCATCCCCAGGATTATTCACCAGACCTGGAAGTCAGAAACTCTTCCAGAGAAATGGCAGCCGGTTTCTGAAGGATGTCGTGCTTTGATGCCAGACTAGTTCGTTTTAGCCGTTCCCCACATTTCGTTTTTGGTCCCTGATCCTTACCGTTGCAGCGAATATATGTTATGGACCGACGCTAGTTCCCGTGAATTCATTGCACAAAACTACCGTTGGTTCCTTGACACGTTTGATTCTTACCCATATCCTATCCAACGGGCGGATGCTATTCGCTACTTTGTCCTCCATCATTATGGCGGCATCTACATCGACCTCGACATTGGTTGCCTTCGTCGTTTGGACCCCCTCCTCATCTTTCCCGTCATTCTTCCTCGCACCATACCCGTCGGCGTCTCTAATGATCTCATGTTTGCGGAAAAAGAACATCCTTTCATGGCTCAAACTATACACAACTTGATTACTTTCGACCATAATTGGATTCTCAACTATCCCACAGTTATGTTTTCCACCGGCCCCATGTTCCTTTCTGCGCAGTATGGCCTTTATACATCATCCCAGCCTCTTACGTCAGATATGCCTGGTGGCGAAGTCCGCATCCTTCCCAAGTCGCTTTACGGAAAGAACGCCAAGCCGGAAGAAGCACCTCACTCCTTTTTCTCCCATTTCTACGGCAGTAGTTGGCATTCGGATGACGCAGCTTTCATTGGTTTCCTGGGACACTGGGGAAAGGCCTTACTTTGGGTCGGTGTGGTCATCTTGATCGTCAGCTTGATCAGGCTTGGATACAGCAGCTCAAAACAACGTCAATACGGGTTTGGAAGCGTCGGTGGATATGACGTCCTCCTTCCTCGCTGGGTCGAACGCAATGGGCGTTGGCACCTGGACTTGGGTTGGCTCTCCCTTCCTGGTCGGATATCCTTTACACCACCCTCAACGTTGTCCACCCGTCATCCGGGTGCGGAACTAGATGACGTGACCAGTATTGATGGAGACGACGTTCAACTTCTTCCGCTCTCTCTCGATGTTCCGCCGTCATCACCCGGGTCAGACACCTCAGCAGATGACGGGGATGTTTCTCATCCAGCGATCGCGGCCGTACGACGCGTAGGCCAACGCGTGTCATCGCTTTTCGGTTCTCCACAGTCGACAAATCGAAACCGCCGGCGTCGGGGTGTAATGTTTTTCCTCCCTGCCTTCAGTACGTCAACTGGTGGTGTTGCGCTTCCTGACGACGAGGACCCTCGCTCCGAGCCTCCGCTCACGCCGCGATCGCTGTCCCAGCGTTCATTCTACCGACCTGATAAATATCCACCACTAGCTAACCTCGAGGCTCGCCCCGACTCCCCAAGTGAAGGATCCTCGACAGGGAGATCAGCGGTCTCGACACCGCCCCTGTATGACGATGTGGTACTTTCAACGCCCTTCCGCCCTCCCACAGGCAATACCGATGCCAGCGGTACCCGGAGACCGCATTCGACTGCTAACCCCTGGATGTCATAGGTTTTACGTCATCATCATCGTGTTGGATCGCTGCTGCGCATGCTCCATCTTTACCTCCGACATTCGTCATAACTTTCTCGTAATCCATACACACATACACACACCGACACTGCCCCGTGCTTCCACCGCACAGGCAACATACCACCTTCTCTTTTCATTCGTGTTGCTACAGTTGTTTTATAAATTATGCATCGACGGATGGGATCGTCTTTTGTTGTCCATTCTATGTTATGCATCTAATTCGTAATTCGTGTAATTCCTGAAGGAGGCGGAAATACTTTTTGGGATGAATAAATAGAGGAAGTCATTATCCTGGGCGTGCGCAGCAGCTTTGATAGAAATATAAGAGGTATGATACAGAGGTTAGAGTGCCCTCGATTAAGCTGTCTTTAAAGCCATTCGACGCGCAACTCTTCGCATATGTAGAGATAGAACAGTCATTGCGACAGCGGAAACTGCATATGTCACAGATGGCCCAAAGGTCCAGTAAGACGCACATGCTACACCGCAACAAAAAGTTCAGTACGACACCAACCAAACAACGAACAAGTATACCTAACAGTGGTCCAATCGCCCGACCAAGTTGTCCAGATGAGCGGAAGCGCCCAAGAGCCTGACCCTTTGCCAGTTCTGGACGTTGGATAACCTTCTTTGGCTTTCCGTCGCCGCCGTGCGCAGCACCTTCACTTTCCGGTGCCTCATCGCATTGTAATGACGCATGCGCAGTCAGAGCATTGACGACAGTGGCGGAAGTAAAAGCCATACACACCGCTGCGCCCTGCAGCAGTCGGAATGCCAAGCGGGGTCGAGAGAGCGTAAAGTGGGGGACGAGCGCGAGCGCGACGAGGCCGATCGCACAGCTGGATGTGCCCCGACGGGCCATCTTGAGTTCCCCGACTCGAGTAAGAGCGCGCCGCACGTAGCCACCTTGTAGGATTGCGGAGACGATTCCGATGCTGCCAATCAACTTGCCATTCTGTGTGTTGCTCCAGTCGAACACTGCGCAGTAAGCAAGCACATGCACAAGCAAGTCGCGCGATCAATCAATCAATCAATTAGATGATGATGGACGCATAAACGTACGGTCAAAGGTCAGGAATGTGAGCGTAAACTCGACGCCGGAAAAGACGCCGAGGAAAAGAAAGTGGAATACGCGGAGAGACTTGAGCGTCTTGATCCGTTGTTCAGCGGGACGCGCCACTGATGGGCCACTATCGTCTTCTTTCACGCGACCATCGCCCGTGACCTTCGTACCTCCGATTCGTCGGTCACCTTGTGTCGAAGAGCGCTCATCACTCTCTTCTGAGTCCCGGATGTCGTGGATAAGTGTTCTGCCTCGCGTCTCGGGCAACGCGACCGTAAGGAAGAGTGTCTCCGCCACGAGCAAGATGAGCGTGAGAATCGCAGGAGCGGCATAGACGTTGAGCTCGGTGCCGCCTATTAGCTGGGCCTGCCCGAGCACCACGGGTCGGGAAGCAAAGTACGCGCCGATGGGCGGACCGATGCAGAAGCATATCGCAAATGCGATGCCCACATGCGCGAGGGCTTTCGCGCGGTTGGCGGGCGTGGTAATGTCGGAAAGGATTGCACTTTTTAAATATCCATGTGAGCATACCGATACCACGGATCACGCTGGTGAAAGATGACATACATCGCCAACTGAACATTACCCTCGCTCAGTCCTCCAATGACCCGCGAAAGCATATACGACGCGAATGTCGTACTCTTTATCCAACTACATGCGGCAGCAACAAGGAGAACGGATCAGTTTGCTGCGAAACGTCACTCGCAGATGTGTTTGTGCATACGTACACCAATGCAGAAAGAATATTACCGATCATGGTGATCAGAAGTACTTTTTTGCGTCCATACTTGTCAGATAGAGATCCGATGTACGGAGAGACAAGGAATTGAAGTGTTCTAATGAGGCAACGCAGCTGAGACAAGATAGGTCAGTCGACACGGAGCGGATGCCGCTCACGAGAACACAGAGCCCATGAGGCCACCTTTTGCGATTACAACATCGTGTAAGCTCGCGTAAAAGAGAGACGTGGATCATGAATGAACGCACCGAGAAGGACAATATCCCATCTCTGGGAGTTGTGAGATGGTTTGTAAAACTGGCCGCGGATCGTGGATACCGCCCACAATGTCCTGGACAAAAAGCCATGAGGATCCGATGCTTCCCTCTAAAGTTGGGTTCATGCATGTAAGGATATGTGCCATGCGAAAAATCGGCGGGATAACAGGGTACGGCGTACCTGAGTGTACCACTCGATGATGCGAGGAAACAACGGAAGCGGGATTGTGAAGGCTACGTGGTCGCGTCGGACATTATATTGCAAGACCGGCAAAAGGATCAAAGCAAATTACCGAAAAGGTCCAGGACCAACGAGAGAAATACGATGTTTTCGACTTTGCCCATGATGGAGGGAGAGATGGTGGCTGACGTGAAGTGTGTATCTAGCAAGCAGTACCAGCAAGGCGCTTACGTCTAATCGTCACATTACACAGGTATCTACATATGCTATGCTTCAAACTTCGACCCCCATCATTGGCACCTCGTCGCTGTCTGCACCTTTGAATTTCTGATCCTCCGACGCCTGAGTCAAACTACTTTGGAATTGCGAGCTCGTGTCTGTCTTTGTTACCTCCCTTAATGCCATGGTCGCATATGCAGCAGTTCCCAGGATGAGCCGGATTTGGAGTGCGAGGAATCGACCCTCGGGATCAGGTACAGGAGGGTCATTTCCCAGAAGCTGATCTTCATCTGATTGCGCCAGCGGCACATCGGGATCGGTGTATCTCAGTACTGACCATGATAGCTCCTTCGGCAGATGTAGGATATTGCGGTAGGAGCCACTGAGCATGTATTCTCTGTATGAGAGTAAAACAATGCTGGCTCGTTAAGAATATAGCTAAGACTCACTTTTGCCGTCGTTGGAAATTGTCCGGATCGAGCCCATCCCTGAGGAGGTACTTCCTGTACTTCTCGCCCAACGCTCCACCAGGAAAAGCAACATCATTTCCCGGCAACGGCATGACAACATCGAATATCGAGTATTTGTCGACGTTCTCTTCGGTAAGAGTTTCTACACGAGGTGGCTGCCACGGTTTTCTGTTGCCCTTGCGTCCCGAAGCGGGTTCGTCTGGAGTAGTGGTATCAGTTGGGCCAAGAAATGACCACAGACCTACATCCGCGCCGGGTTGCGTATTAGCCTCGCCATCCTCGACGTCCATACTGTCCCCCGATGCGGCCTGTTCGGTCGCTCCAGACTTCAATACAAGGTCACCAGGAACTGGTTTTTCCGCGCCCCAAGTCTTGATACGCTCGGAAACAATCGCATTCCACACATACGACTGGTACGCATGGACATACATCAACCTTAGGTTTCTCGGGATCTGTCCGACACAGCATTTCGAGTGAGTCCTCTACCAACCGTGGTAGTCATCATACACACCGTCGACAAGGCACCGAGGGCATTGCGCGTCTCTCCGCGTTGTTTCTTGTAACTCTCAAGAATGCACCGTTCTGCGACTACCCTCCGAGGGAAGAGCTCAAGAGCTCTGTCGAGGTCGCCATCATCGAGCCACGCGCGTCGGGCTGCGAGGACATCTGGGTGCTCACCAGGACGAGGTCGAAGGATCAAAGAAACAGCGAGGTGCCAGTCAGATTTAAGTAGGGCGAGCCCGATGGAGTGCGTAGGTATGGCAGCCGTGCCAAATCGCTGCATGCCTGAAAGGACCATCAGAAGGCAACCCTTTCCATCATCTCAAAATGACATACCGTAATAGTTGATGAATCCACGCTCTTTGATAGAGTTCATGGATTGGTCGAGCGTTTCAATGGAGTCTACTTGCGCGTTTCTATAGGCAATTGAGATGAGAACCCCCTGATGGATAGCAATATGCTCACCTCAAGGTGATCACGAACGCATTGCCCTTCAGCATCCCGAGTTCAAGTGAGGCTTTTCGATAGGTAAGGTCCGATATCCTAACCCCACGCTCTCCCCTCATGCGAATGGCATCATCGGCACTACGCCGCGTAGGGACGCCATTGGCAAGTTTCCAAACATCCTCCACCGTCTTAGATTCACGCCACAGGGACACACGCTGGATTGTCACCCCCCGCTTATCCTTTGTGCCAGCCGTAGAGAGATCTTTTACTGGGACGTGCAGGGTGCGAGCAAGATGCTGCAAGGCATCTTGTGTGTCCCGGTTCGTCTTTTGAAGTGTGAAGTGAATGTATGGAGGATATGTCCCTCGTGGAGCATGTTCAGTACGGCTCCCCCCTGTAAGTGTTTGTGTTAGCACCATTCAACAAGCAATACGATAGATTACCTCCTCTTCTACCACCTCTGTTCCCTCTCCTGGCCCAGCGAATGACAATTCGTGACCCACCACCAGTGTTTGTAGACTCGTTCATGTCCGTCTCACTATCCAACTTCCCGCTAAATAATTCTCGTAAGGTTTGGTGGAAGCTGGTGCGCGTCTCCTTCGAGATAATAGGCTGTCATACAAGCCATTTGTGAGGTGAATGATGAGAGCTGGGGAGTGCGGCACCTCGGATGTAACTTTTCGATGGTCCTCGCGAACCGATTTTCCACCGCCGCGTCTTCCTCTGCTGCCCCGATCTCTTCCTCGTTTACTACTTCCTCTCTTTCCCTCATTTTCATTTCTCGTCTCTACGCTCTCCGAGACATCCATCGAGCCAGAAACCCCGCACTCCTTGACCTTGACGGCTTCCCGCCCGGACCAACCTGCGTCACTCACAAACGGAGGCTCGGGTCCTTCTAGCAACATCTTTTTGATCTCCTCTATCTTTTCCGTGGACAAGAAAGGAGCAAGGCGAGTCGAGAATGAGTCCGGCCATGGCTCAGTGGAGGAAGCTGGCTTAGACCCCTCTCCAAGGACTTTGTCGAGAGCCTCGACGGACGCTTCAGTCTCGAGCGCAGTTTTTGTGCCATCCTTTACTGAAGGTTCGCCGGGGGCGTCCGCGTTGACCCCAGATGTTGGCTCAGCTACGTTCTTTGGCTTTTTCTCAGGAGGCGCGGGTATTCCTAGAGATTTAATGTGAATAATGTTACTATCCTGGTCAACTTCATAGACCAAAAAGTCGGTAAACCTTCGAACGGTTGATGACCCATCTTTGAGTAACAAGATTGAGGCGTACCTCTGTTTGATGATGCCATTTATTTTCGAAACATTTTTGGCAATATATTCCGAGATGCCCACGTCGGATTCCATAAGACGGATAACCGCACCAGTCTCATCCTGTAAAGGAGGTGCTGTTCCGAGTAGAGAATGGCTTGGAGGCAGGATAGATTCCTTTGCCGGAACACTGGCTGAGTCTGAGGGCACTATCGGCGAAGTTTCAGACAAATCCGGCGCGCGATTTGATTCCTCCGCAGTATCGTCTACTTTCAACCGCTTTGACGGTGGTTCTTCTGTGGAGTTGCCCAAGGACTCCATTTTTTGGTGACAGACAGAGTCAGACCAGACGAGTTCGCACCGGGCCGCTGTGCCGTAAACTTGTTGATTATTTGATCTCGTCGTGAGCAATGCAATGATGGCATCTTATCTCAACACCTACGCCGACCGCGCAAAAAACCATGTAAATCCCGCCGCGAGAAGCCTCCTCGAAACTATCGAAAAAAAGCGATCGAACCTGTGTGTCAGTGTCGATATAACATCATCTAAGGACTTTCTCTCTATCATCGACGCTATTGGTCCATATGTCTCTCTCATCAAGGCAAGTATCTGATCTGCCGACCCACCTCAACAAGCACTCTGACAATATCAAGGCTAGACCCACATCGATATCATCGAGGACTTTGAGTTCTCGCTCATCCATCGCCTACAAGAGCTCAGCACCAAACACAATTTTCTAATATTCGAGGATCGCAAGTTCGCAGACATCGGTAAATTTCTTATTGTTCAGTTGGCATTGGGCTTTGCGAACTGACTTCGCATTTTTCAAGGCAATACTGTCTCTCTGCAGTACTCCTCCGGAGTACACAAAATCGCCACATGGTCACACATCACCAACGCGCATCCCGTACCAGGTCCATCCATAATTAATGGGTTGGCCAAGGTCGGCCTCCCCTTGCAACGCGGCCTTCTCCTTCTCGCCGAGATGTCAACAGAAGGTGCGCTGGCGCGCGGCACTTATACAGAGGATGCAGTCCGGATGGCACGCGACACGCGTGACTTCGTTATCGGATTCATTGCTCAGCACCGCATGGAGGGTATTGGCCTCCGTGAGGGAGAAAAGCTGGACGACACTGAAGACTTTTTGATCTTGTCACCCGGCGTGGGACTAGATACTACTGGTGATGGTCTAGGCCAACAGTATCGTACTCCCGAAGAGGTCGTCTTGTCGAGTGGATGTGATATTATTATCGTTGGTAGGGGTATTTACGGTAACCCTGACAAAGTGGATATCAGCGAGGTCCAGAGGCAGGCGGAAAGGTACAGGGAAGCAGGGTGGAACGCTTACCTCCAACGCCTGAATCGTAGGGACGAGTAGTCGCTGAAGGTGGTGTATTTGTCGTGAAGAATAAGACTCATTTTGAACTTCTATGAAGCCGTACCATTCAATCAACAGCCTGTCAAACTCGATTAACACATAGCCACAGCTGTCTAAGCTTCTTGTGATTCTGCTTTTCGTCTCTCCTCCTCCTTGGCTTCTCTCTCTTCCGCTTCCACAACTTCAATGTCCAGCGGAAACGTCAAGATGGCAGCGATACCAGTGATTTGGTTAAGCTCTGTATGCAGGCGCGACCACCGTCAATAGACTTGATTCATCAATGGAATGGTACTTACGCTGTCCACTCTCATGCATGCTAGAAAATATGAGAACTTCAGCCCTTTTCTCTCGCACATCCTCTACGATCGAAACATATCGCTTTCTGACTTCAGGATCACCCGCTCGGAAGAGCTCATCGGAAATGAGTAGCGTTCCGACAGCGCCCCGGTCAGCAGCAAGGGCGACATGATCTGGTCCATACCACGCACGCTGCTCGTCAGATGCAAGCATCTTGAAGAAACTGGTGATGGACAATAAGGATTAGGGGCTTGACTGGCCATTTGTATTCGTACTTATCAAGCATGATGCCTTCTCTAGCAAACTTTGTCTCCTTCAATCGAGAAACAACCTTAAACACACAAGGTGAGTGCAAGGGGGGCTATTGGTGAAAAAAAAACGAACTTCAGGGCTCTTCAGCACCTCCACCAGGCTATGCACGTGCGGACTGTTCACATGGACGCGCAAAAACTTCTGTCGCGCGCCCAGTAAAGCCTTATTACCAGTCTGGGTCGCTTGCGCCATAATATAGTCGAACACGGCATCGCGCACCCACCCAGGGCTTGCGATGACAATCGCACGAAGGGTGGGGTTCGAATACGGTATATGCCGCAGGAATGACTGGTACAGCGTATCGTAGAAGCGTGCGAGACCCTTCTCGTGTGCTGTGGCAGAGCCAGCGCGCTTGCGCGGGACCGGGATGTCAATGCGCTGTAGTACGACCGTCATGTGCTGAGAGAGCAGACAAAACGCTGCCGTGCCTAAGAACACCAGTGGAAGGAAAGTGAGAATATATCAGTCTCTTCTTTACGGCGTCCCGAATGGATGAGAAGAATAAGTGTATGGGGAGAGCATGTGCAGGGATGGGTCAACTCGTACCTTCGCCACAGACGACGGCCCCGACTTCTGCCCCGCGTCCAGGCTGCGACGCCTCTTCGATCCGCTCGAGCGATATACTGTCCCATTCCTTCTCGACCCGGACATCGCGGTTCGCCTCAATGTCCAGCGTGTGAAACGCGCCCATCTTAACGTGCTCGTTCTCCTCCACGACGCGTCCCGTGATCTGGAGAGATGCTGTCGGTTCGACGGGCGCAGACGATGTGAGATCTCCAGCTCCTGATGTTGGAGTGACTGGCGGGGTGAATTCGACTCGGGTCACTTTGAGCGTTAATGTCGTGCGCACGCGGTGCGATTCTGAAGACCCTGTTGCGGATACGCTTTGCACACGACTTTCGGAAAGCAAAGAATTAGTCACAAGCTGAGAGGGGCTATCTTTTTGAAAATTCATACCGTATAGCGGGGGCGCGTACATTGTCACCCTAATAACCCCAACTCTGAATCCTGGAGTGGGAAGAGTGTACGAAGAGGCTTTACCTCTCGAATGAGGTTATACAGATGCCACATGTCCTCGTCCTCTTCTGGACGGACTTTAACATATCCCTAGACGGCGTTCGACTGCAGTACTGCTCTATGGTATAAAGACGCACTGAGCCCTTGATGATGTGCTTACTGACTATCTTCATTTTTGAAGAGTGCTGACAATTTCCTTTTCCGGCGGACCGGCTCGACTCATGTCTACCGCTCAAGGCAGCTCGTCGTAAGTCGTCCCGTTCGTACTCACTATCAAATGCCCACTCCTATATTATTTTCTTAAACAAGTTCACACCTTCAAAACACAAAGGTCGCCAATCTCACCTCTCAGCTCCTCGCGTCTTCATCCGAGCATGCTCGCTCGGATCCAGACATAGATGCCCTCAACGAGGACGAGTTGTTCGCGGAGCTAGAGGCGGAAATCGAGGACGATGATGGACCCCTCCGAGAACAGGGTCTGAAAGAACTACAACGCGAGTACGAAGGACTGTTTTTCTGTCAATTTGTTGAATAGCTCACTTGGACACGCGTTTTTTTGGGGCGTAGGATGGAACGCTTGAAGCAGATGCGGGAAGACATGCATGGAAAATACACCGAGCTGACCGACGAGAAGGAGATCATCCGGACCTGTGCGTGAGTCCTCGCCCTCGTGTTACGTCCATCAGGGTGAGAGCCTAAAACTGGAATAGGTCTGAACCGCTATGCATAATCCATTTCTATCACAGCAATTTCCGCCGCTGTGCGATCATGGATAAGCACATGGCCGTACGGTTTTCTCTTTTACTGCCTGACCTCGGACTGATAATGTAGTTCAGACTCTTGCCGCGAGATATTTCAACACGAGGTTCTTGCGTGTCTTTGTGGAAAACGTGCCTTTCCTTGTAGAAAAACTGGGCCTCAAAGTCTTGCCATGCGTCGTCTGCTTCATAAAGGGTGTCTCAAAAGACAGGTATGTCCAATGGCTAGCCAAATGTGTGCTTTCTCTTCTACTTTGCACACAGGATTGTCGGCTTCGAGGAACTTGGCAATGTGGACAGTTTTAGCACTGCCACCCTGGAGCTCCGGCTGTTGCATACAGGTTCGGTTTTCTTGCGCGATCAAAAGACGTAGTTTAAACATTTTCATGCAAGGTGTAATCCAGAAAGAGCCCCACTCGGTGCCTGTTGTCAACAACGTACGTGCTATGGCCGCACATAGAAGCCGCCTACGCCAGAATCGCCATGATGATGACGACGACTTTGACCTTTGAGTACGACTACGTCCCATCCACCTCTTTTCTATACGACCTGTGAGTGCTACCCTCGGTCACCCAGATAACACGTCACTCATGTTGACGATCTGGTCTATAGAACTAGCACGGTAGCTGTCCGGAATCATGCCCATAGTGTTGCTGTTCAGCTCTAGTAGTTGCTGTAATAGCGTGAATATTCTGTCAGATGCAAGGTCATTGTGACGTACCTCGGTTTCCTTGTATTCTCCCCAATGAGGTCCTGAAGTCTGATCAGGGTAAGTACAAATAGTAAAGCATATCAAAACATACTATTCGTCCCCTTGCCGTCATTCGGGGTCAAAGAGACTGCGAACGAGATCCAATAATCCAGCATAACACGACTCAGTCGTGCAGTATTCGATGGTCCATTGTTGCCTAAGTCTCCGAAAAGGTAAGCTAACTCGCTACTATGGAATACTCCAAGTGCTGGGTCAGAGCTCGGCTGGGGCTCTGTGAAGATATAGGCATAGGACGGTGCGCTGGACGTTTGGCTCAAGAACCGGCGTGGGGCCTGGAATAGTATGTCCCCGACTAATCAGTGATAACATCAATACAAAAGTGATTGAAAGCGCGTGAGATGCCATACGAATTGCGGATCCACGCTTATACCCAGACCCAGTGCCAAAAGTTTCATTTCCGGTGTTAAATGGCGAGCCAGCACTTGGGTCGTCGGGATACAGCGACACCACTTTATCCAGCCCAGCCTTCAAGGCATCTGGACCCGAAGGGGATGGGGTATAATTCGTGTTCAGCCAAATGGCAATATTCTCGGCTTGAAAGTCCCTCGGAAGAAAGGCCGTCCCTGTGCTAGTGTCAGGGTGCCATTATGAACTTGAAAGAAACAGACCTTCGTCGAGGACTGCGCCAGCCATAAATGGTACTCGTCCGCCCGCCCCACGCGATAGTCGCCTAGAGGGAAGGTCGCTGATAATGCCCTCCGGCCCATCAAGAACGGAGCGAAAGGGGAATGATTCGATGGCCATTGCGGGACTCAGGCTGGCTAGGAGATCAGATGAGTCGGCGGAGATGAGGCAAGGGAACGTGTTGTTTGGCGAGGCCGTGGCGCAAGATCGCGTGTTGTTCGCGAAGAGCGTCCAAGAAGGAGTTGCACGGTAACCATCAAAGATGGGAAGGGTGGAACCCGTTCCAGATTGGAAAATCTACAAGATGTTCCCTCATAAGATGAGGCACTGCGTCCATAGTGCGGGAGACGAGTGCGTACGGCAGCTCTGGCAACAGTGGAGAAATTCTCGTTGAGGTAATGATAGGAAGCAGACAATGCTCCCGCACTCTCTCCGAAGACGGTGACCTTTCATGGCTTGTCATACCAGTTTCCGAGGTCACGGTGGCAAGAACGAGCAGACAAACCTTGCGGGGATCTCCACTAAAAGACGCGATATTATTATGCACCCATTCAAGAGCGGCCCATTGGTCGTGTAGGCCAAGGTTAAGGGCAGCTCGCTGAACAGCTTCGGGTCCCTGAGGAAAGCCGAGAGGTCCAATACGGTAGTTCATGGACACGAACACAATTGGTGTTCCCTGTAAATTGTGCCCATTATTAAGGAAGTGGAGAACGGGCCGGGATCTGAAGAAGTACATACACGAGCCACTGATCGTTGGACGAAAGGGGCTCCGTCATAGAAGGAAGAAGCACCACCTGAACTCTAAGTCGTCGAGTTCGGAAAATGTAGAGAAATCAATCACGTACCATTAAACCCGCCTCCATGAATCCAAACTACAACAGGCAAAGACGGGTTTTTATCAATGCCTGACGGGCGGAGTATATTGAGAGTAAGACAGTCCTCTGACATATCCGCACCCGGGTACTGTGACGTATCGGCACCGAGAGGGAGTGAAAAGGAAGGGGGCCTACTGGTTGTAAGCACTGGGGACCGTAGTTACTGGCATTGAATGATCGCAAGGGAGAAAGGGAAAGCTTAGGGCGAGGAAATGAAAAGCGATTTTCTGCGACTGGAGGCTCGGCGAAAGGGATACCTGAAATCAAGGATTTGAGAAGAGATCAAGCGACAAGGAGAAAACAAAGACCTCCAAAAAAGTCGAGGTTAGAGGGATGAAGGCGCTTTCCTATGATGATTGTGCCTCTGAGATTCATGCGGGGGTGGCCATCGTGCCAGAAGTGTAAGGCGGCCCAGATAAAGAGGGCAGTTGCATAGATATACACTGCGAAGAGGGCAATTGCATAGATATACACTGCGAGTGGCCACATACCAGCTACAGATCACATCTCACAACCAGGCCCACCACCTCCGACTCCCCGCGATCACGTGTATGACGTCCTCTTTACCACCACAACCACAAGAGGATGGTTAAGTGTGCTCGTGCTGCTGCCAGCGCTCCCCCGCCTTCTAAGAAACTACATGAAGCCTCACTGGGCATGTGTGGTGTCGTGTCACCTGTATTTGTTTGTCTACACAATTCACTGTACATTTGTAACTACTGGATTAGTAATTTAAAGAAAAGGAGGTTCTGCCTAGTGTTGCAGCAGCTGCAGTAGCTGAGCCAAGCTGTTAGCTGAGCCACTGCTAGCTGTGCTGTTTCCCTTGTTAGCCAAGCCAAGCCAGGTGCCCATATTAGTTAGCCATGCTGCACCAAGCTGCCAATTAGCCAGCTTAGGACCAGCTAAAAGTGGCTCAGCTCCAGCTCAGCTCCCAAGCTGGCTTCATTGGGGTGTGGTACAAGTTTGTACATTCATGCAATATGTTATGTTCAAGAACATCCATGTATTGATTCTAATATACTGTATATACATACATGTGATTCTCACTTGATTTAACATAATTGAATCCCTTTATATACTCTGCTTGGTCAAACTAACCAGAGCCAGTTAAGATCAAAACAATAGATGGGAATAAGTTTGGGGTACTTGACCAGTAAGTCATGTCAACTAATATCACAATTTAGTTTATATACAATAAGAAATTATAGAACCCCACTAAGTGCATAAATTATATTAAATCACTCAAGTGTATTTATTCATAATTGTTTGACCCACATCAGGAAATCTTACATAAACTTTTGAACTTTTTCATTTTCATAAGTCCCAGAAAGTAAAAAAGTGAAAAAGTGTGAAAGTTTGCATTTGCTCATGCTAGTGAGATGTCCATAAGTGAAAAAGTAAAAAAGGTTAAAAAAGGTCATAAAAGGTGTGAAAAGTTGTAAAGGCACTAGTGTTGCCTCAACCACCAGTTGATATTTTTTAAAAATGGTCATAGTAAATCCAATAAAATAGCTAAAAATATGAAAATAATCAGGCAGATAGACCACCCTAAAAGCTGAGGGGTCACTTAAAAAAGACAAATTTTTGATCTGATCAACAGTTAAAGCATAATTTAATCAACTTGAAAATCAGCTCAAAATCAGCTACTAGTTGACTAAGGCACTTTTTGTCATGAGAGATGTCATGACAACGTGACCACAAGAGGTGACTCATTTCTTTTCTGACTTGTAGATGACTCCATTGTATATGTGACTTGGATTGTTTGACTTGTGGGTTGGGGAGTATCTTGAGCGTCATCATGGAAAAACAGATGCAGCAAAAATTCTAGATGACATTGATAAACGGTCCATGTGAAATTCACTGATATACAACAGAATTGACTCTTTTTTCAGAATTGCAATTGTCCCCCTATTCTCTGAAATCCGACAATTCCCCCAAGGGCGGGGATTCAAGCAATGGACTGGTGATGATTCTAAGGCATTAATGAAGGTTTGTCCTTCGAGTTTATATTGTTCCTAGTGATGCTCATTTTTACAGGTCTATCTACCTGCAATATTAGGACATGTTCCAGACAAAATGGTGCAGGCAGTTCAGGTGTTCCTTGAATTTTGTTATATTGTTCGCCAGGACGTTTAGATACAATGTCTCTTCGGCAATTGGATAATGCTCTCAACCACTTTCATAAATACCGGATGATTTTTCATGACGAGATGATCCTTGAATGTACCTTTGATTAACTGGTGAAGGATATCAGGAGATATAAGTTGGTGAATATCTGCGCATGGAAAATCATTGGTAAAGGGCTAAAAGGAAAGGTCAGCCAAGTTCATAGACCTAACTAGTGCAAGTTAATGGTGGATGTTCGCGGATCGGCACTTAAGCAACCAAAAGTGTCTGAGTAATTTGGACACACGCACGGTGCTCATTTCAGCCGGAATAAGGAGATGGCGTAGTCCAGTGGTACTAGGATCCGAGACAGAAATATACATGGAAAAAATGTACCACGATCTCACCAACGAGGCCATAGTCATCCCATAAATCACCCAACTCGAATGCTTCCACCAGCTCTTCAGTATGCTTGCAGCTATGTAGCAGAGTGTGCACAGACAAGCTGTCTAAGTCTTTGAGTTTTGCTGTGCACCTAGTTAGACATAAGCAAGAGGAAAAAAGTGAGAAACAAAAATGAAAACAAACTTGGGGCACCAGCCCTGCATGATGCAACAAAGAAGCGCTTGCTCTGGGTAGTCTGCAATATATGGGCCTATACCATATACAGCTTGCCTGAAGTGTCCATCACAACAACGAATGACATCAGGTGTTGTCATTCCTGGTTTCAATGACTGTAAGATGCATGACAATGATGCATGGAAGAGCTGTCTTCAAAATCTTTGGAAACTATGACTCTTTGAGTGTTGTTTTGTAGCTATAGAGTTGTGTTAAACAGGCATTGAAGACTAGAATGTCTCACAAAAACTCACTTTTAGGGAGCGCTAGAAAGGCAATAATGGCGACACCATCGCAATGAGCACGTCGCACATTGTTGTGGATGTTGCCAATAGATAAGTATACTGGATAGTACTCGTTGTTTCCCATGGCAACTGAAACCGTAGTCTTGTCACTGCCGAGAATGATAGGGATGAAGAATGAGCCATGTGTATTGGGATCTTGGGCAATTAAATCCTTGAAGACTTTATTAGACCAATTCTAACAGCAAGTAATAGAACCTACGCATTGCTTCCAAGCCCAGTTACTGGACATGAAGTCTCGGAATCGATGGTTGTCAGGCCTGTCATATTCTTGATAGGGTACATAGTCAAACTCATCCTTGAAGTCGGGATTGGACAACATATTGTGGATGACCATGAGAGGGTCTCGGAACCAGACGCTGTGCTGGGCCATCATCCAATCAGGAACATTATGATCTGGCCAGGTGCCCTCATACTTGAGGGTAAAGGATTCCCATGGGGCATCACCCAGATGTGTCGTGTCGATTTTCTCATACATGTCTTTGTGTGATGCAAAGGGAGGAACATCACCATGGACTGCCAGTGTAGCAGCCCACAACTTGACTTGAAAATCAATGCTAGAAGCGGACATTTGCTCCTGGGAGAATAGAAAATCTGCAGCTTCGAACTGCACATGCTTTTCATATGGGAACCAGTTGTCGGGACTTGAATCATGGTCTGGAGGTGGCGGAGGTGAACCGTTGGGGACTGGCTGTCTATCTTGGTCACATGGTGTACCTGTTTATAAGTCTTAGAAAAAAATGTGAATTGGTAATTTGATTGTGCACCATTCATGTCACCGCCGCTTTATATGCGTCAGTGCTTAGACTAATCGTTGAATAACTTGGTAGGAGTCACGCCCTCCTAGTAGCCTTTGATAGAGTAAGAGGTTCCTGCCTTGCAAGTCCCTTAGCAAGACCCTCTTGTGAGAGAGAGAAAGAGAAGAAAGGAAGACATGTAAATTGAGACAGGAGACTCAACTTGCCGGTTCAAGGCAGTTAAGGTGCTCCCTATATACTGTTACAGGCTAGACTAACTAGGGGCCTAAGGCCAGACTGAGTAGGAGTCTAAAAGTCCGAAACAACGGTAAAGGTACAAGGGCCTCTACAGGCTAGACCCGTACAAACAGGTGAACATGAAACAGGGCACAAGAATATATCATCAGACCAGTAAGCAAGATAACAAGACACCGCGCCTAGACTCATGACGCACGATGACATCACAGGACTAGACCACAATACCTTTTGGACCGGTTCTTCATCTCTTACATGGGCAACAGAACGACACATCAGCTCCTGTTCCCAAGGCCGGTAACACCACTCCTCTCCTCAGAGTGGATGTCCTCGTCCACGGACAGATCCCATCCCTTGACGTAACCACATAGACTTGATGTGGGTTTGTTCTTGCCGTGCCCCCATCCTCTGACCGAGACAGAGATGCCGTACCTTTTGGGAGACAAGCGATGCCTCCAGCCTCCCTTTTGATAGACTCTGCTCAACTCCTCTCGTCTCCCGTTCAGTTTGGAGCAGGTCGATTTGTGCATTGAGGGAGTGACATTCCTCGTCCAGCTTTTGATACCGATCTGCCTCGGCCACATAACCCCAGTTGTCAACAGGAAGTCTGTTGAGCTTGTGGTGTAGTATGGCATAGGTGCTTCCACTCCCCACCAGTGCGCTGTGAAGCCATTCT
>QFEZ01000106.1:1524-187475 GCA_003316425.1 Russula lepida
TCGCGAAGCACGCACGCAGCAAACATTAGCGCTAGCGCAGATCAAGAGAATGGGGATACGAACTGGCAAGATTGCCGTAGCCTTGCCTGGTATAGGTTTCGATCTGTTGTTTGGCGAGGTCGCTAAGCTCTATGCCATCCGCTCCATAAACGTCCCTGGCAATAATGGCAATCTTCTCTTCGATGGGGAGGTTCAAGTCATAAAGGAATTTGAATTGCGATTCGCCCTCGCAGGCAGCTACCAGAGCCTCCGCCAGCTCCCGCGCACCAGCGCCACCCTCAGCCCAGTGACTACTGACAACTGCAGCATCTGCGCCACTGGTTAATGCTTCCTCTTGGATGAGCTGCAGTTCGGCGGGTGTATCGGAGCTATGTTATCATCAGCCATAGCCACACCACCAAGTGACAGGAAAGAACGCCGTACGCAAAACGATTAATAGCTACCACCACCTTCAAGCCAAATTTCTTGGAGTTCTGAATATGTCTGACCAGGTTCTTTATACCTTCTCTGAGTGTGACCAAATCTTCTTTGGTGTATGTAGCTGCGAGTGGTTTTCCAGGGGTGACCTCAGGCCCACCACCATGCATTTTCAATGCACGGGTCGTGGCGACGATAACTACAGCGTCTGGGGTTAATCCGCTCACCCGACACTTGATGTTGCAGAACTTTTCCATGCCCATGTCAGCACCAAAGCCGCCCTCTGTAAGAACGTATCCGACGTGCTCGGGCGGGTCACCCTCCTCTGTGCCCGCAAGCTTGAGCGCGATACGGTCCGCTAGGATGGATGAGTTGCCATGAGCGATATTCGCGAAGGGCCCAGCATGCACAAAGACGGGTGTTCCCTCGAGCGTCTGCATGAGGTTGGGTTTGATCGCGTCTTTCATGAGAACCGCGAGAGCGCCGCCCACGCCAAGGTCATCAGCTGTGATAGCGTCACCATGCTTGCTCGTCGCAACTACCATAGCACCAAGACGCTCGCGCATATCTTGCAAACTTGTGGTCAGGGCCAGCACAGCCATGCATTCGCTAGCGACGGCAATATCAAAAGCAGTTTCACGTTGATGACCTTCCTCTGCAGCACCCTGACCAATGGTGATCTTACGAAGGAAGCGATCGTTGGTGTCCATGACGCGATTCCACGTGATGGTTTGTGGGTCCACATCCAAGCGGACAAAGCGCTTGATCTCTTCTGGAGTAAGATCATTTGGGTTGGTCTTGTCGATCCCGAGCTTTTGCAATCGCTTGAACATAAGCGGCGCAAACTCGCGTTTGCCTTTCTTCGCTGGTACTAGCCGAGTGTACAACGCCTTGTTTGTTTGTGTCGCTTCGTGGAATATCCGAGCGTCGAGTGCCGCAGCTGGGAAGACGTCAGGGAGCGTTCCTAACGCTAGTGATCAATATTCTTACCTACGAGGTTGTTTGCTGCTGTTATGGCATGGATATCACCAGTTAGGTGGAGATTAAACTGGATTTCACTCAGAGCAAAATCAGGTCTGTGAATGGGAAAACCTAACCTCGTCCATTGGGATAACCTGGCTGTACCCACCGCCAGCTGCACCACCCTTGATACCAAATGTTGGCCCCTGGCTAGGCTGACGCACACAGGCAAAAGTAGGACGGCCCAAATGAGCACCTAACGCCTGGGATAAACCGATGGCGGTCGTTGATTTGCCCTCTCCAAGGGGAGTGGGGGTGATACCCGAGATAAGGACATATTTCCCGTCCTTCCGATGCGCCAAGCGTTCCAAAACGCTCAGCTCGATCTTTGCCTTGTACTTCCCATAACCTTCGAGTTCATCTGGAAGTAAGCCGAGTTCATGGCCGAGCTGTACAATCGGTTTCGGCGTATGCTCCATTGCGATCTCGATGTCACTCGGGACTTTCTCTTTGAGGTTCAGTTTGAGCGCCTTTAGTTTCCGTGACCGCGAATCTTCCCAAAGGCGCTCCGCCGACTTGAGTGTATTGAACATCAGCTGCGCCACAGTCATGGGGCCAACGCCACCGGGAACAGGTGTAATATGTGACGCCACGCGGCTCGCAGAATTGTAGTCGACATCTCCCACCAGGCGTTGGCCAGACTTCTTGGTCGGGTCTGGAAAACAGTGTGAACCAAAGATAGCCAAGGACGGTGGTCTTAACGTACCTGGGATGGAATTCGTGCCAACGTCAATCACCACTGCACCAGGCTTGATCCATGAGCCTTGCACAAATTCGGGTTTTCCGATGGCGGAGATAACAATGTCTGCGTTTTTCATCTGAGAGGTTCAAAATCTATCAATAGATTATTGTTGTTGTAGGACGACTACATACGATCTCAGGGAGGTTCCTAGTCTTGCTGTGGCATTGTGTGACGGTGGCATCTTTATTGCGCAGCATCGCAGAAACAGGACTTCCAACAATGTCACTTCGCCCTAGTACAACAACATTGGCTCCAGGAATTGGGACGCCAGTCGACTCGAGAAGACGGATGACTCCTGTGGGCGTGCACGGTGTAAAAAGCGGCGATGAGGCACGAGAAGACAGATGGCCTATGTTGTAAGCATGGAAACTGCGTTACGGCAGCATGCAATGTGAGTGAAACTGGTGATGTATCAACTGACGGGGCTTACCCATCTACGTCTTTCTCCGGACTGACTGCTTCAGTAACAATACGTTCCCCATCGGCACCGATGTGGTCACCTAGAGGAAGTTGAACGAGAATCCCACTAACGGTATCATCGTTATTGAGGTTCTTTACGACGTCCACAACCTCGTCTACAGTCGCTTCTGCCGGAAGGGTTATATGCTTGTGGTGAATGCCGACCTCCTCGGCAGCCTTCATCTTCATGCGGACATAAACGATAGAGTCGGGTCGCGCGCCCGCCTGCACTATGGTGAGTTGCGGTTGAAAGCGGGGGCATCTGGACTTGAGCGCATTGATCCTCTGGGCAACGTTATCGCGAATTGACCTGGAGTGGTAAGATCAATTCATGCTTCGAGAAATACAGCACATATATAATGACTTTGCGATAGTGGTGCCGTCTATTACTTTTGCTGAAACTGCACTGGCCATCGGAGGACTGAGTGGAGATAAGAGTCGCTGCAACTGCTGAACAGGCACTGGGCGCAGACTATATATCATTGAGCCCACCAAACTCCGAAGACAGCCTTGTTTACGGTCGTTTATAGTACGGGCCGAGGTGTATCCGCTGGTGGGTTCTGACGTTGAAGAATAGAGATGTATGGGCGCGAATGGGACATGAAATTGATATGTTGAGAATGTGTTTTAAAGAGAGCGAACGACCTATAAATTCAGTCCGCCTATCCCCCGTCAAAAATCCGGCTGCGCACGTGGCTCACGCGACCAGTTTTCAGCGCTCTCTGCTTGGTTGGTCATTCTCTCTTACTTCTACAACATCTCAAAACGCGGCCGTGTCTGCCCCGATATCCCTATTCTATTCCCCATTAAACCTCTTCTCTCCCTTCCATCATCATGAGCCGTAATGCCTTGAACCTACTCCGATCTGCCACCTCATCATTGTCCCCCCGTGCCGTGACCCTTGCATACTATCCTGCTCATCGGAGAGCTGCGATACATCTCCGAAATTACTCAGGAACAACACCAGAAAATGTTGATGACACTTCGGAGGGCTCAGTGAATGCCGAAAAGAAGTCCGTTGACACACAAGAGCCAGTTCCTCCATTGTCCGAGCTCGAGACCAAACTAAAAGCCAAGGAGGATGAAGTCTTGGACTTAACAGTACGTTCATCTCGTCAGTGATGCAGTTGCCTCTTCTGACCTGCAGTAATAATTTAGGGCCGGCTGCGATATCTCCAGGCCGACTTTCTAAACCTCCAGCGAAACGCAGCGCGTGAAAAGGAGCAAACGCGAGACTTTGCCATTACTCGCTTCGCCGGAGACCTCCTCGAAACTGTTGATGTGCTCTCCCTTGCACTTAAATCGGTACCCCCATCTGCTCTCACTTCGACAGAGGAGGTGAACCCACCGGACCCAACCCAATCACCTCCGCCGGAAAACAAATCTCCTTCCGCGCACCTGCAAGAGTTGCACCATGGCGTTGAAATGACCCAGCGTCTCTTATTACAGACGCTATTCAAGTATCAAGTGAAACCTTACGATCCCACGGGTGACAAGTTCGACCCCAATAAGCACGAAGCGTTATACCAGGCCCCGGTGCCAGGAAAGGAGCCCGGAATGGTCATTGACTGCCAAAAAGTGGGCTATACGATCAAAGATCGAGTTCTGCGTGCAGCACAAGTCGGTGTTGCTCAGGAAACAACATGATTGTAGTGATGCCCATGCTAGGACTGTAGCGTATGACTTTCATACGTGGGACTTAGACCCGCGCATTCACGCCGTAGATTAGGGACACACCCCGCACACCTCTCATATTATTGCACTAATAATTACCGAATCTCAACTCTCAACCGCTCCTCCAAGCACGAAACTACCTGGCTCTGCAGTAGGTTGACTTCTTCGTTCACCAATGATCTGCAAGGTCGTGAACACGGTGGACAGGCTCAGGAAACGTCAAGGTTACCTGTCAAATGAACGGTAAATGACGCGAACGGTCAGGCTGTGACGTTGCGTTCTCGGGTGTGTGAATCTGTCAATCTTCACAGCAGGTAAATAAGGAAGATATGCGGTTGAGCAAATGTGACATACAATAGCAACATCCTCAACGAGATCTCCGGCAACGTCTCTCACTACGTCGTAGAGGTCGTTATCGTGCATGTCGCTGCTTGGTTTCCAGAAACTGACATCTCGATGAGTGGCAGGGTACTTGGAATAGGGCTTGAATGTGCCAATTTTTCCGTGGGTAAACTGCGAGAGAAACCGTGGATCTTCAGACCAGAATAGCCGGATATCTGGGATGGAATAGAGGATCATAGCGATACGCTCAAGCCCGAGGCCAAAAGCCCAACCCATTTTGTTTGCGACACCTGAAACCGAACGGCTTAAATTGAGTTCACGAGTCGGTGAGTCGGTTGAAAAGTACCTGCGCGATCCAGCGTTGATCGCAAAACCACGCCACAGCCTAGGATCTCGAGCCATTTGTCGCGGAAGAGAACCTCGACTTCGTAACTGGGGGCTGTAAAAGGGAAATATGCTTCTATCCATCTGACACGGAGAGGGTTGCTTTCGGTAGCACCAGCGACACCAGCGAATAATTTATACATTAAACTGTTTAGATGGGTCTTTAGATTTTTGGCGATGACCTCCGAGCTACGCACACCATGCGAAGTTTGCGCCGGGTTGGTCTCCGAGATATGCTGGACGTCTTCGATGACAATATTAGACAAAGCCAGTTGCTGCTCGAGTCGTTGGCTTTCTTGCTCAATTTTCTCTATACTTGACGGGTCAGTGCTGAAAATTTTTGCGCCCTCAATCTGATGGAAGACGGGATAGTGTGATGCGTCTATCTCGTCGCGTCGGTATACATCCGCAGTGAGCAACCAGCGCTCAGTTCCTTTGGCAAATACTTCGACTTCATGAGCGGAGGTGTGTGTACGGAACATCGTATTCTTGTTGATGTAATAAGAGTCCGTCTTGGCCCTGCCGGGGTGATCAGCCGGGAAAGAGAGGGAGTCAAAGTTCTGGTAAGGGGTGACGACGGGAGACAGTGAGGAGATATGTGCAAATTCCGGGAAATGGCTCTCTATAAGACTGCGCAGCGTGCAGATGGGATGTCCTTTTTGTGCATGTAGGCGCCTGGAGAGTTTCGACGTGATCGAGGGAGTGATGTTTGTGTAGTCATCGGTGGGATACGTGTCTTGAAGAACTCGAATGTGCCGTGGAGCTGATGTGCTTTGACAGCGCCAAACTAGCGTAGGATGGTGCCAAGGGCGATTTCGTAGAAGGGAGGACCATGTCATTGCCAACCGCCAACATCGACACGACTGCAGAACTTGAATTCAATTGACCACACGGCTATCCCGGGCCGCTACTACCGACAGCTGGGTGGCCTCTGACTCACCGCCTTCGCAATCCCAATCAATGTATACAAGGAAGGGCAACATGAGTCCATCGGTACACACACACTCTCTCAAAGTATTCCACCGTTTTCCCTTACGGTTTCCCATTATAGGCTTCTGAATCTCCCGCCGTTCGTCGTAGGTCTAACAGAAGAAGGGTAACTACAGACTCAGAGGAGGACAACTATGAACCATCTCCACCACGCGGAGAAACCAAGCCAAAACGCAAGTCCACACCCAAGGTGAAGGGGCACGTGGAAAAGGAGGAAGATATTTTGACGCGAATCGAACGCAAACCGCCTCCTACAGGGGCACGGGATCGTAACCAGCTTGGCGGGTCAAAGCGCCCCAGAGACGAGGCATTGTCTCCAGACGAGCCAGAAGAGAAAGTTGATGTCGTAGCAGCACCGGATGCAGAGTCATCCACCAACCCCGCTACTTCTGCTACCCTACCAGATGTTATCAAAGAGGAGTCCACATCTGTTACCCTTCCCCCGTTCAAGAAGAAGCGACTTCCTCCCATCAAGAAGAACAAACCCGGCACAGTTCCTTCCACGGGTGGCACCTCGAGCCAATCAACAACTGGAAAAGCTGTCCCAAAACCTCCCGAAACAAAAGGTGGCTCTATTTTCGCGCAGGAAGACGCTATGGATCCCTTATCGGCCCTGAAGAGACCGAAACGAGTCAATAACCAGCAAGAGGTCAACCTAAATGATAAGAGTGTGTACGAATCACTGTTTAAACACGTACGTCCTCCGTCATGAACCTCGTGTACTGAAGTTTCATGTTATTCCCAGTCTGGTGGCTCCACTCCACGTGCAGGCCTCAACCCGAAAGAGAAGGAGGAACGACGGAGAGAGTTGGATAGAATGCGAGAGGAAGATCGCGCCCGGCGCGTAGCGGATGGAGTAAGCTCCTACGTGTGGGGTGTTTTACCGGCCACATTCTCAACCGGTGGTCTTGACAGGAGCACGTCTTTGACCTACGCGCTCAACACGATAAGATAACGGCTTTTGTGGAACGCTTGCAGGCTCGACGCAGCGCTGCCCTCTGGCCTAACATTCTCGCTGTTGCCTTCCGGCAGGAACGTGAGCGGGATGAGCATCGGCGAGAGCAAGAGCGAACAAGGCAGGCGGGGGTTGTAGCGAAGGAAAAGGGGACAGGAGAGGTTCCTATTACCGGTTAGCTGGGACTCTGTGGGTTAATCTGGACTATGTCTCGCGTTCCCCTGCGCGTTTTATCAGTATCTGGCAGGTCGCAGTTTTTGGGGCCGGGCCGATCGTTGGATTTAGCCTCGAGGCGATCCACCACAGGAAATGAAAACACTGTCATGGCCAACGATAGCAGTATCTATTTCCCCCTTCAGACCGACCTCGGTTCTCACAACTCTGACAACCAACATATGAAATTGATACTCTGAGACATCGTCTCAGTAACACCTCCGGTCTCAACGGCTACGGCCGCTACAACCGTGCCTCTTCGCGCTCCGAGCAACGAGGACGGCTTACGGGATCTAAATACACTTAGCCTCCGCAAGGCAAGCGAGACTTGTGTTTTGTGACCCTAGAGGCCACGCGGGAAGCGGCAATGTCGGAGCCAACCATAACGGTTGCTGGCATCACACGTACTTGAGCGAGTATAAATATGAAAGTGGGCTGTACGTCAAATAGGCGCCTAGCAGAATTTTACCCATGACATCCCCAGCCCTTTTGTCCAGTGTCAGCACTTCATTACTACTGGAAGCGCTCATCGCAAAATTCGACAATGGCCTTGCCTTAGATGAAACAGGATCCGCAAAGTAAGTCTTAGAGCCCCTTCTTGACGAGACGTGAATCGCTGACGGGGGTCCGTGTTCAGTGAACATGCCGAGTCAATCAATGTCAGTGACGTTAGTGTTTCGCAGGGTGATGCGTGTCGCTAAATTTATCCCTTCAGGGCGAGATCCGGAAACTAGCCGCGCTCCTCCCTCGCGCACAAGTAGTCCTTGCCCGCCAGCAAAATTCTGAGCCCACCATCAACAGAATTCCCATCGAACTCCTTGCGTATATCCTGAAATTAGCGAGCACCGCGGACGCGGACACTCCAGGACACCGTATCATTACCCTTTCTTTGGTTTGTTTTCATTGGCGTCAAACGGCCCTCGGCTTTCCATCGCTATGGAACACGATCCATCTTCGGGAAGGCGCCATCCACGACTTCCAACTCGCCACGCTTTGTTTGGAGAGATCGAAGGACGCACCTCTCAGCATTATCATTTCGACGCTTTTTCGTGGCGAACAGATATCCAATTTTTTCTCGCCATATTCGTCTCGAATCGAGAGCGTGTCAATATGTGTTCCGTTCAAGTGTTCGTCGTATGACGTTCCACGCTTCCTCGTATCCACATGCGGGTTTCTTGCCCCGAGGCTGAAATGCCTCCGTCTATGCACCGCAATGTGGGGTTCTTACCACACCCCCGTTCTTCCTCCAATCTTTGGTGGTGATATATCACGTGTGACACATCTCCACGTGGAATCATTCTCGCCATATCCAGGGCACTCCTTCGGTCGCCTAACTCACTTGGCTTTAAGCTCACAATCTCAGTATGAAAAGAGACCTTCCATGACTGAATTTCTCGACCTCCTCGAGTCGAATCCTTACCTCGAAGAGCTCCTGTTAGATGACGCCGGCCCCTCCATTAACACTTCAGACAACCGACCTCCAATTCGTTTGCCCCATATGCGACTTCTTTCGTTTGTTACAACCCTGACAGAGAGGGCGTTGACACCGCGGGTACTATCTCACCTCCAACTTCCCCACCAATGCTCGATCCGGGTGCATCGGGATATGGACCCATCTCATGTAGACGAACTTTTGCCGTATCCCTTCCCGGAAGATGTTCATCGTCTACCAACGTTTGCATTCGTCGAGAAACTGTCGCTCCGAGATGACATGAAGGCTTTTGGAGAGGCTTCCGTCCGATATAGCGCCACCTCCCGTCATTCCGGTGTCTCAACGTCCTATCGCCTGCGAGGCTCGGACGCCCATGATATATGGCCCGACGCCGCCCTCAATGGCTTCCTGCGTTCCATTCCGTGCTCACAGACACGCGTATTGTGCCTTAATCTAGGTAAAATTGCCCAATCATTCCACGCCGATGGATGGGGGTGTCTTTTCGGACGTTTGACAGCTCTCAAAGAACTCCATATCGTTGATATGGACGTTTCCAATGTTATGGAAGGATTAATGTCGCTCTGCAGAGATGCGAAGGACAAGGATGTCCTCCCGGGATTACTCAAAATTTGCCTCATTCGCCCGCAGGCCTTGGATGTCAACGCCCTCCTCTCATGGAACGAAGAACGCATGACATACGACCACCCTATCGATCACAAATTGACCATAGTTTTGGATGACGAAAAGTCCTTGGGCCTCAAAATACCCGGGTGTTTACCCAAGAATGTGGAAATTCATACCTCCGGGTCCACGTTCGAAGACGCCCATGGTCAAGCCTTCGAGGAACCCTACTACATGACTTGTCCACCTTTTGGGAGAGATTTTTCTTGATTCTGCTGAGTGGATGCCTGAAATATATCCGTAGATATAGATGTCACCATACCTGCACATAGTTTACTAGACCTTATGTTCCATTAATAGGGTACTTGCCTTGGGCAATTAAAACGACTTCAAATGCGTCACGTGCGTAATGCGTAATATTTGTTAAACGCGTTCGCGTCTGAGTCGACTTAGTCTTAGCCTGAGCCCGACGGGCCTCTAATTCTGCAAGGCAAAGCTCATGAAGTTCTTTATTGACGACCTTCCTGTGGGCTGTCCGTGTAATTCTCCCGTACACAATTGAACTATGTGTCCTGGCAGATTGTCTTTCCTTATGATCGAATCTATCCTGGTACGTTATACACCATCCTTATAACCGTGCTCGTCCCATTCAACCTGCTATGACAGAGCAATATGCGTACATGTGTGACTTGAAGCGAACGTTGGATGCAACGGTGTGTACTAATGACTCCATCTTGTGAGCGAATCTCTCACTGTGTTATTATGCAGGGACATTGTGTGCTCGAAATGCCTTCAGGGACGGGAAAGACAGTTTCTCTGCTCTCTTTGATTGTCTCATATCAACAGGTATGGTCCAGTCTCCTCGGGAGATAAGCTTCTGACTGGCCATGATTCCTCAGTTCTTCCCTCTGAAACGCAAACTCATCTACTGCTCTCGAACAGTCCCTGAGATCGAGAAGGCTCTTTCCGAGTTGAAACGATTGATGGAATACCGCATATCAGTTGCAGAGACAGAAGCACAGCGAGCGAAGGAAAAGGCATTTACCGGTTTGGGTTTGACCAGTCGCAAGAATCTATGCATACACCCGGAGGTAATAATACCCTGCTACCAATTTGCGCCATCCACAACTTACATTCAAAGGTGTCCAAAGAGAAAAAAGGCAAGGTCGTAGATGCACGGTGTCGAGACCTCACGAATGCCGCCGTCGTGAACAAGGCCAAAGCAGACCCAGGGTCAGTTGAAGTATGTCATTTCCACGAGGTAAGCGACTTCTCTTTCGCCTGGCAGCGCGTTGTCACTCAAGGATGTAAATGGAAGAACATGAATGACATTTCTTACGACAAACTGTTGTCACCGGGCATCTGGACATTGGCAGATATCTTGCAGCACGGACGAGATACCGGAACTTGTCCGTATTTCTCCATACGACGTTCGGTTTGCTTGCGCCTTCTATTTTATTCACAATGAAGAAGCTGACTCGTGGTTCAAGATGCCGTTCGTAGACATTATCATTTACTCCTTTCATTATCTGCTGGATCCCAAGGTGGCGGAGCAAGTTTCAAAAGAGATGTCCAAGGACTCAATCGTTGTATTCGACGAAGCGCATAACATAGGTGCGTAGTGAAGATACCACGCGTCGTTCCTACGTTAAAGTAGCACTGACCTAGATAACGTGTGCATCGAGTCACTGAGTATTGACTTGACTCGGCCGATGCTTGATGCAGCTGCTCGGAGTGTAGACAAGCTCGCAGATAAAATCGATGAGCGAGTTCTAAATTCTAGGGTCGCGAGTTAGGGATACTGATTTGCCATCCAGGATAAAGAAAACAGATGCGTCTAAGCTTCAGGATGAATATGCCAAGCTTGTAGAAGGACTACAGGAGGCAGCATCTGACGAAGACACTTTTATGAGCAATCCAGGTCTGCACATAGCCCCGTCAACGGCGGCAATTCAGCTGAGCCTTGGTACAGTTCTTCCTGAAGACCTTCTCAAGGAAGCCATTCCTGGGAATATTCGAAAAGCAGAACATTTCGTAGCTTTCCTCAAGCGGCTTGTCGAGTATCTCAAGGTCAGCCCTTACATTCTACTTCCCACCCCGGGCTACTTCTATTTATGCTAATGTCCGTCTAGACTCGCATGCGCGTGCTGCATGTTGTCGCCGAGACGCCACTCTCGTTTCTCCAACATTTAAAAGACATCACTTACATTGAAAGGAGGCCGCTCCGGTAGGCCAATCCATGCCATGTTTGGAAGTTAACTACATAGCCTCCACGAATAGGTTTTGTGCAGAACGATTACAATCTCTGGTTCGAACCCTTGAGCTTAATCGATTGGACGAATATTCGTCATTGCAAAAAGTCGCGAACTTCGCGACGCTGGTTTCAACGTACGAGAGAGGTATCAACGTCCCTATTGTTGATCGTTCCAATAACAAGTGTGGTCTTCAGGCTTCCTTCTCATTCTAGAGCCGTTCGAGACAGACAACGCCACGGTACCGAACCCTGTCTTCCACTTCGTGTATGTCTCTGCATCAGCCTCCCTGCCTTTTGTTGCCACGTTCTCAAGTGCCTCACCAGCTGCATGGACCCCGCTATTGCTATCAAGCCCGTCTTCGAGCGTTTCACCAGCGTTGTCATCACTTCGGGAACAATTTCGCCACTCGATATGTATCCCAGAATGCTACAGTTTACCCCTGTAGTTCAAGAGACATACGCAATGACACTAACTCGCAATGCCTTCCTGCCCCTTGTAAACCACAACTTGATCGCTGTCTCCTATAACATGTATTTAACTGTGAACACTTCAGGTCATAACCCGAGGTAGTGATCAAGTTGCTATCAGCTCTCGCTTCGAGGTACGAAACGATCCGGCCGTCGTTCGGAATTTTGGAAGTATCTTGGTGGAGTATAGCAAGATTGTACCTGATGGGGTCGTTGCATTCTTCCCGAGTTACCTCTACATGGAGTCCATTGTTGCGGCCTGGAATGACATGGTATTCGTAGCCCTACCCCGCCTTATTCCCAACTTGACCAGTGGTTTCTTGGCAGGGCATCTTGAATGAAGTGTGGAAACATAAACTCATCTTCGTGGAAACGCCCGATGCGAATGAGACGAGCATTGCTCTCGAGAACTATCGCAGAGTAAGCCTTTTCGATATCTTTCAAATGCTCACTTATCCTATGCTAGGCATGCGACAACGGCCGAGGCGCTGTATTATTGTCCGTTGCGAGAGGGAAGGTTTCTGAAGGGATTGATTTCGACCACAACTATGGGCGGGCAGTAATTATGTTTGGGTAGGTTTTTCAGCATTACCATGACGTTTTCGCTCATTATTTCGCACTAGTGTCCCATACCAATACACAGAAAGCCGGATCCTGAAAGCACGCTTGGAATACCTGCGTGATGCATATCGGATACGTGAGTCCGAATTCCTGGGCTTTGACGCAATTCGAAACGCGGCCCAGTGCGTCGGTCGTGCCCTGCGAGGGAAGACCGATTGGGGCCTCATGGTCTTTGCTGATAAGGTTCGTCGGTCGAGGTTCGGTGATTGGGGCGCAGGCTCATACCCTTGCGGCGTTATATTTAGCGCTTCGCGCGGGCGGATAAGCGGGCAAAGCTCCCGCGGTGGATCAATCAGTATATTACCGAAACGGCGGCAAACCTCTCGACAGACATGGCCCTGACGTTGTCAAAGCTTTTCATGCGTACCATCTCGCAGAATGCAGGTGAGAACTCAACTGGAGTATCATTGTGGACAGTGGAGGATGTCGAGAAGGCACAAGCGGCGCAACGGCAAGCGGAGGCAGAGCAAAGGGCTGCCGTAGCCTTGGAGCAATCGCAACCTGGCCAGAATAGAGAGCAGGGAGAACCGATGGACGAGGATGATTATTACGAGGGTGGCGATTTCTCAGACCGTGTACTGGGTGAGGTTGACCTGGATATATAATAGTACAATGGTCATGGTCCAAGATGATCTACGTATACATTACAACATAAGGGGAAATGATGAGATGAGGGATGTCAAGGAAACCATTATGATGATCGAGAGGAACATGAGGGACATTTGGTTGGCAACTGTTCAAGTATTATTTTTTTAATGGCGGTGAAGCTTGCGGGGAGATTTGAGAAAAAAAGAATACCTGGATGGGGTGAAAGATACGAATCGGCTGGCTGTGGAGATGTGGAGATGACGAGGATAAGTGGGGCTCAGGACGTGGGGGACGTTATTGGACGTACGTATAATATCTGCGACACCTACAACGAGTCCGTCCTAATCGGGCAGCACAGTCGGGAGGGTGCGCAGAACTATTATAGCATTCGGGATCTTCACAATCGACAATTTGCGAATCGGTGAGGATCGAATGTCCACAAATGGAACTCTTTTTAAAGGTGAGGTGCCTATGACACATCTGGTCTTCGACTTAAGCTTCGGAAAAAGGTAAGGGGCGACGGGAAAACTGGACCTGGAGGGTGTCGGCGGAGGTAGGGGATATCGTCGGTGGACGGGGTAGAGGTGCGTGCGGGGGGACTTTAAAAAAAAACAACCAACGAGGCTTTCATGATCAAAATCGTCGTCAAAATCGTTCCTTTAAGGTTGAGATCAACGAATGCCATTTGGCGAAAACCCACTATTGGGTCCGCCGCACTAACGGAATGTCAAAGACCACAGAGATGGCGCACTCTTCACAAATTCGAGCAAAGTTGTACCGTCGGCACACAGGGTCGCGCGACTCCTTTCAGGGGTAGACGTACGCGGCTAAGGTTCAAGGCAATATGTCGTTGCGTATCGATATCGTCCGACCTTGGCCCCTTTGCAGAAAAGTAAAAAAAAAAGCGATTACTGTAAGGACAAGACACGACACTTACTACTCACCTGCGTTATATTTTTTAAATTTATAGTATTAACTTTTGGTCCAGATCTGTGAGCGCTCGGCATAGCCCGCTTAGATCACCGTATCACGTACTGTCGTCGTCGTCGGAACGTGTTTGTTCGAAATGATGAACTTTACTTGAAATAGATTGCCCCAACCGTTTTCTCCCGGCGGCGGCATTTGTTACCGCTCTGAAAATAACATCATTCCATATGGCTTACAGTGAATCAGCCCCGGAATCACCGGAGCATATGGGGTGGGTGGTGGAATTTCTTTTCCATCTCATTTTGCCGACTTGTCCACACTCACACACGCTCCAGTTCGCACGGTACGCTTTCTTATTTGCCTCCCGATGCACTGATTTCTCCCATGAACTTGAATCCGAATACTGCATTTTCCGCAGGAGACAAACGTCGGTCGTCACATCTTTCCCTACCCTGACAATCACCGCGCTCTTACAAGGCATTCGCGATGTCTTCTTCCCAGTTACTGGGAAATTACCTGTCTGAGAAGGCACTGTCACCT
Source organism: Russula lepida (assembly GCA_003316425.1). NCBI lineage: Eukaryota > Fungi > Basidiomycota > Agaricomycetes > Russulales > Russulaceae > Russula > Russula lepida. The sequence continues at coordinate 16,172 of QFEZ01000106.1, forward strand.
GCATCTACTATAACCCCTCGTGGTCATGCGCAGTCAGTGTTCTCACAGCGAAGCTGTAATGAGGAAGCTTCATTAAGGCATATTGACGACAGTACTCTTGTTTGATTCGCTCGCCCTTTCATTTATGACAACGGCGCTGGTGGCTCACTTTTCCACTTGCGGATAATGTGCATGTGCTTGCATGAGTCCACGATGGTATGCATGATAAGTTCCATTTTTACTACAGACATGGTATGATGCCATATCTTGCCGCATGACGTTCGCCATGCGCTGCTTCGTCATATCTTTCAATCTTTACGGGTGAGAGCGCCCACGGACCTTTTTAACCAGCGTATCTAGGCACCGCAGTAGGCGAAAAGGCCTCCTATCACCCTTGCTAGGAGCCTAGCTAGGAACGATCTTTGGGAACTAGTGCTTCACTGGTCAGGCAAAAGCACTTGCTTATGCCTATATTCCACAAAGAAAGTCCCAATCCGAATAGATAAACCAGCGACGGAACTTCACACTGTTCTTCGTCTCGTGTGTGCGAATGCCGTGGCTTGCATGTCATAATTCCATCCATCCCATCCTTACAGCGGTATGCACAATGAAGGCCAGAAACAGGTTTGATGGTCTTGTGCTTCGACCGAAGTGTCATGAGCCTGGTCCAGAATCTCAATCACCAGCATCCATTCCTCCCAAGAACTCGATCTAGGCCCATCTTGACCACGCTGCATCATGCATTCCTTTCTTTGTTGTGTACGGAGCAGCAGTAACTTGAAAGAGTTCAAGTTCAGATGATCCGAGGATTTATCGCCGCTCCCTACAAGCTCCTCTCTCTTCAAGTCACAAGCCGCGGTACTATCCGAGTCAGTGCCCCACCTATTGGCGAAAAATCAGGCATTATTTTTAGCACACCTAGTCAATCCCCTCATATCGGCTCTTTTTATAACCTGCAAATACCCACTCGGGGGGCTCCATGATTGTTTGGGGCACCCAATGTGTTCATCCTGCCGGAAGGATTCAGGCTTTTGGTAGCACAAAATGCCACGTCCACGTCACGGCTCAAATTTAAACTCCAAAAATCATGGAAATTTCATAACGGGGTGCCCAAGATCTGAGATAAAGATTTAGAAAAAAAAAAGATTTGATTTGACAAAGAGTTGATCATGTATTGTATAAGCAGATTGTCAATACGTCAATAGGTGGTCAATGTCAATAGGTGGGCCACATAGTATCATAACGCCATGATTGCACGGTTATTTTACAGACGCCCAGAGACACATGTCGACTTGCGGGGTGAAGTCCGATAGCATCATCTCTCACCATGGGTTACTAACACTTGAAATATCTGCCGGGTCACACCCTTTACCTGCACTTGGCAATCGGACAATCTTGTATTGTACTACTAATAGAGCAAACTTATGATATGCTGAAGAAAACAACTCGGAGTGGAGTCTACGCGAAGGATATTATGGTGCAACCACAGCAGATGGAACGTCGGTAGTGGCCGTATTTATGCGGGATAAATCCTCGCTGATCACATCCTTAATATTCCGTATAGGCTCTCCCCGAATCACTTTCTTCACTTCCTCTATGTCAAGTGTTTCGTGCTCAATGAGCGCGAGGGCAAGCTATGAGATGTATGTATTCAATTAGCGAGTGGATCGTAGAGTGGTGGATATGTACGGAGGAGACATACACGGTGCAGTTCTTGCTGCTTCGACCGGAGAAGAGCAAAGACCCTGGCCTGGCCGGCTTGGAGTAGTCTGCATGAAACATGCCATCATCAACGGGATGACCGAAAACCAGAGCAAGAGTCCTGACGCACCTCCGTACTTCGTTCTCGATCTCCTCACGTTTACTAGTAGAGATGCTCTCTTCTCGATCGTTAAGATAGACCGGGCCAATCTTCTCTGAGTATCCCCAATTCTGTGAACGAGACAAAGCGTCATTCTTGCTACTGGTGTTAGAGGTGAGTTGACTTTGACTTGCCTTCACCATACGGGTTGCAGTGGCGGTTGCCTTTCGCAGATCGGATGATGCGCCACTCGTGACATTCTCTGGACCGAAAATAAGTTCCTCCGCAACACGACCGCCAAGTGCAACGTCTATATCAGCCAAAAACTCTTTTTGTGTGATCATCAATCTATCGTCTTTGGGTAATTGGGATGTCTATCCAGTATCATTATTATCAAACACGTTGAATAGGAAAGGAGAGGATATTCGAGACGCACGACTCCAAGTGCATGTCCGCGGGGCATACAGGTAACTTTGTGCAGAGGCATTGCGCCATCGGTGTAGAGAGCTGCAAGCGCATGACCACCCTCGTGATATGCGGTGAGGCGCTTGACTCTCTCGTCAATATATGAACTACGTCGTTCCGCGCCCATAACGATGCGGTCCTACGCGCAAGTACACATTTAGTCGAACCCCATTATGACAGTGAAATCGCGCCCACCTTCGCCCATTCCAAGTGTCTTAGTCCAACAGCTTTTGCTTGTTCCTTGGACGCCTGGATAGCGGCTTGACTAGTTTACCAGTCCATAAATAGAAAGAATGAAGCTGACAATTCTAACACGTACTTGACCATGTTTTGCAAGTCTGCGCCCGTAAATCCTGGAGTTCCCCGGGCCAAAATCATAGGATCGACATCAAAACCAACGACAATTTCCTTCATGTGATGCACTAAGATTTGAGCGCGTCCGCGAACGTCAGGAAGCGGGACAGCGATATGTCTATCAAAACGCCCCGGTCGAATGAGAGCCCTTGGAGCCCACGACCCGCTAAGAACTCAGATGCGAAACAACTGGATAGAACACGCACTCGTCAAGAGACTCGGGGAAATTAGTTGCAGCGATTACAATAACTCCTTCGTCTTGCACAAATCCATCCATCTCCACGAGTAGCTGGTTAAGAGTCTGCTTCATATACTGCTGGTCACGAGCACTCCGCTTGCCACCGACGGCGTCGAGCTCATCAATGAAGATAATTGCAGGTTGCTTTTTCCGTGCCGTTGCAAAAAGTTCGCGCACGCGCTTGGCGCCGACGCCGACAAACATCTCGTCAAACTCAGACCTTGGGCGTGTGGGGAAGACAGATCACATGCTCTGGAAGTTGGTACTACGTACCCTGACGCAAAAAGGAACGGGACACCAGCCTCGCCTGCAACGGCCCTCGCTAGCATGGTCTTGCCAGTTCCAGGCTCACCAGTAAGCAGCACACCCTTCGGAAGCTTTCCACCGAGTTCGGCGAACCTTGATGGGTCCTTCAAAAACGCGACCACATCTTTGAGCTCCTCTTTTGCCTCGTCCACACCATGTACGTCACTGAAGCGAACAGGTTTGCTGGACTCATGGGGTTCAAATTCGGATTGACGAGGAGCAGCCTTGACGAGCCCGGAGTTTTCAACCAGGACGGAAAGTATGGTGAGGATGACTGCATACAGTCAGAGTTTTTTCTTGCAGCGCGCGTAAAAGAAACGTACAGAACGTGGATATGCCGGCAAAGACCAAAAAGCGCGCAAAGCTTGGGATCCATGCGCCTTTGCCTGTGACTGGGGTAAGGGTGGGAAGAACAAGAACGATGCTTTACGACTCACGTTCTTTGATAACCACGTGGACAGGATTCCCACTGCCGCCCTGACCAGCACCGAAAGCTGCAAGAAGCTTGGCCATGTCTGGAGACAATTGACCTGCGGAGCCTAATCCGGGAGTTGAGAGAGATGGGGGCTCAACGGATGCACCTGCGAGGACTGAAGAGGCAATTTGTTGGCTACGGGAAACGGGCTGTGGCGATGTAGAGGATACTGCTTCTTGTTTTGCTGCAGATGAGTCTTCGGACGGTCCCTCTTGTTGTGTGGGAGATGGCTGAGTAGTGAGGGGATGGGCGGCAATGAGAGACTCCCGCCTGCGTACTGCGGGGTTGATCGATGCTTCCTTTTTTGCTTTGAGAAGAGCCTGGATGTAATACTCGAACGCTTTGTCTGAATGAAGGAGTGGCGAAGCGGAGTCCTACGAGTTTGCGGAGATCCAGGGTCAGCAAATGGTATCCAGGATTGTCCAGAAGGAAGCGCACGAATTCAGTCATCCTCTCCCACCGGTTTATTATGAGCTCGTACCCAGGTTGGATATTCGTCTCGGAGAGAGCTTGGAAAAGGGCAAGCTGTTTCTCAACATCATGAGGAAGCGCGTTGGCATCTGCCTCCATTCTGGCTACATGTGCTACTGCATGAGGAGAGGGGGCAGGAGAAGACTTGGAGGAGAATATTGAGCCGAAGGAGATGGTGCGGGACGGCAGAAGTAGAAGTGGAAGGGTGCGACTTGGAAAGGAAAGACGAAAGTTGTGAGAGAGGGGAGAGAATGGGCTACTTCCATGCACGAAAGGGCTTGTATGCAGGGCTCTGAGGGGATACCGTGCCGGGGAGGGGACGGTGAGCAGTCTGAGCCGCATCAAGCTGGCCATCGTGCAAGGGACGAAATGAGCGTGCGCGGCCCGTCTCAGTCATGTCCTNNNCCGCCAATCAGTGTCAGGCGTCCCTCGCCCTACTCGCTCACACCTGCGCCCTCTCCATCACAGCCCTCAAGGCAGATCCAGCCTCCCAAGAGCTTCCTCTCTCCTCTCTGCGCACAGATTTTATCTCTCTCCTCTCCGTCATCTATTCAAACACAACAAAACTCTCCATCGCTCTCAATCCATCTAATCCGGTCCACTCTGCTGCTCTTATTCCCCTGAAGGACCTCATAACTCACTCATCCACGCTCGCCTCCAATGCCTTATCATTTCTCCCCAATGTCCACGGCCGCGCTCTTACGGCAGAAGTGCATTTAACAGCAACGGACGTCCTCACGGCTCTCCAGGAGCTAGCACAAGTACATCTCTCACTCCTCAAACCTACGAGCAAAGACGACGCAGCTATTTCCAGCTCATCTAAAAACGGTAGTAATACCTATCTTGCCAATACGGGCATCGTTCACGAGCTCATAACCCAAGCGAAGGCCGGCCACCCCCAAGGCCTCTCCAGAACCAATCTGATCGCTGTTCGCAAACGCTGGCGCGAGCACTCGGACATCGTGGCCGACGCGGCAGCAGTACTTGAGATTGAAGCCTTTCCCCCCGACGACGATGATAATGATGACGATGGCTTTGATGATGGTTGGGACGATCCCGACCTCGGTCTCTCCGTGTCAGGAAAACAGAGTCCGGAGCAGGTAGAGCTCGCGAAGAAGGTGCCCACTCACTCTTCCCATTCCTCATGACCCCACCTCTGACTGTTGTGCCTTCCACCTACATTGTTGGCAGATATTAAGTGTCGTGCAACCAACATCAGCGCTCTTCAATGATATTCGTGGTGCCCTCCTTCCTCCTCTACGTGCACCAGCTCAGCCACCGCCAAACGCCCTGCTAGACGATTTGCTGGATTCTGCTCCGCCACTTGTCGCTGCCGTGGACAACCTGGCAACACAGATTTATGGCGCTCCAGACGAACCATCTCCCTTAGACGAAGCTCGCGATTCATTCGCCCGAGCCCTGATCCCCTTAAGCAGCGCTGTAAAAAATTTCTGGAAAGGAATGGAAGATTCGCGTCCAGCGGGTGAGAAGGGCAGTCGAACGTATTTCATTGAACGATTGGCACAATTAAATGTAGCTGTCGAGGCCGTCCAATGGACGGATTTAACATGAACCCCAAACCCAAAGTAACGCATAGCAGAAGTATACCCATTAATGGGCAACGTACGAGACCCGTCATATCATCGGCCAAGCACTGCATAAGTGATAGCGTTCAATGACATCATCAGAGTCCTGAAACGAAACGCCACCTCTCTCTCTTCTGCAGGAAAACCTTCAAAGCCATATGTCCGTGTCTAAAGGGCCATCCAACTAAAGTGTAACGCAGAGCAAGACGCGTCTACGTTGTCTATTGGGTCGCATTGTTCAGGACTTGCTGTATCTGATCTTCATCAGACCTAAAGTGATGGATGTCAATCGTTGACTCAATAGGTAATTCGTCACCGACGTGGCGTGAAAGTGACGTACCCGAGAATGCCATAGCCGTCGTTGGGCGAAGTACCAAATGTTCCAAGTGCATTCGAACTCTGTACAAAAGTTCCATCTTCGGGCAATAGGTCTTGCGAAGACCACTGTAAGAATCAACAAGTAATGTTAGTCATCGTCGAGGAACTTGTTGTAAGGTGAGCCACTAGCCTGGTATTGAGCAAATCCACCAAGACCACCTTCGACACCAGCTGTAGGGGCATGGTCATTAGCAGTCGACGTTTGGTAGGCTTTGTTGTAAAATAAGCACAGACTTTGTAACCATGTTGAGTACGCGGAGCCAATCTGTTCCTGATTGACACCTGAGCCGAATGTCCCAGTCCCAGCATCCTGTCCTGAAAAAAAGCAGTGGGTAGACGTTTTTTCAAGACAGATGCCAACCAGCGCTATGGTACAACATGACTTACGTTTTTGTTTGGGAGGCTTCACAACGGGTGATGTGTCGTTGACGGGGACGAAATTCAGTAGGTTGTCCTGAGTAACAAGACCAAAGGCGGAGAGTACTATTGGCTTGCCAATGCTATAAAATGCAGATCTGAGATCATATGTACCAGTAATTAGAAGGAAATCCCCACGTGCGAGCACAGTTGATTTGTGCGCGGATCCAAGCAACAGTATCGTTCATTGTACTATCAAAGTTAGAGCTTGGAGCTTGGACTTCAGTCACGGACCCAGTGGTCCCATAATTGAACTGGTCTGGGAACATCTGAAATGTACCGAAATCGATATCTGGAACATTCAGAATATCTTGGCTGTCCACACCAAACGCTCCACTGTACGCAGAACCACCGCCGCTGGTCTGCCTCTTGGCCTCCGCTTAAGGCAGACTTAACAGACAATATGGGGTGGAGTGAGGGATACATACCAGGTGCTGTCCAGAGACCACGAATCATCATACCACGGGCACCTGATGCACGGGACTCAACACGTCGCTCCCCAAGGTTCGAGGGTGACATGGAATCGCCGGCATTGCGCCTACGAGTACTTCCGGCGACAGGAGGCGGAGGTGAGAATAACTTGGGGCATGACGGACAAAAGAAGCCATGGACCCTGATGTGAGTGGAAATTTAGGGAGTCACCCGGGAGCGATAGAATGGAGGATACCCCGAAGTAATGAGATGATTGGGATCGATAGAGCGGATGAACTTGGCTGTCTCTGCGTGCCATTGTGTAACGGTGTTTGTGTTGCAGCGATCCGAAGAGGGAAGAGTCGAGTCGCAACGAGCGTCATTGGCCAATTCCCAGGCAATGATGCCCGGCTCATTGGCGTAGCGCGAAACTATAAACCGCACGTATTTATTGAATTCCTTTCGGATCTTCTTATTGGTGTAAAATTCGTCATGTGTCTTCTTTACACCAAACTCCTGAACATAGGCATCCATACCACCTATGCAGTATCCAGTTAACGACAATTACACACAGTTAGTCGAGGATTAGATACCGACCGTAGTAACTACAAAGGAAGTTGCGCGGCAAGGGAGAAGAGACTGTCCCGTTCACAAAGGGGAACCAGTTGTTCGTCAAGGAAAAGTATAAGTAGATGTTGTACTGTTTGGCAAGCGCAATAAGCTTGTCCAGGCGCTGGATACCATTTGGGCTGGCGTTCGTCGTCGTGTTACCGTCCTTAATGAGCAGTAGCCAACTGCCGGCATCAGGAGCTGTGGAGACGTCTATTTGACCAAAGGATGAGAAACAGATAGATAGGGCAGGGCAGTTGGTCGCACCGTTGAACGCCCAAGTCCTCACAACACTGATGCCCGACTTGGACATGTTGGCCAGAGTATCGCGAATATCGTCATCCGAATTCAAGTAGGGTAACCAATATGCGTTAGTCCCAACAAAGGTGAAATTCCTGGTGACAGGTACGGCATTGACGCAGGAAATTTTGAATTAATATGCTCACTCACTTGCCATTAACAGAGAACCCCATGCCAGAAATCGCCACGAACGGCGACGACGACGACGACGTCCAACCGTCCCTAGGGGACGTGCGTGTGTGCAGAGCCAAGACGGGAATGAAGAGAGAAAAAAGCCAGACGGTAACGGGATACATGCCAGTGCCCGTGGGTGATCAGGCCGCGCAAAGACATGGATTGAATCTGTCGCCTTTTAGTAGGAGCCATGAACGCCTTGATAAGTTGTGGTCATCGAGCAAGTCGATCGGTTCGTGGCCGTGCGAACATCGCACATGGATTACGTAACCGATACCACCTGCTCTACTAGAGTAGAGACTCTGCAGTACTCACAGTATCTGCCCCCAACTATGCTTCGAACCATACACAGAATCCGCCGCGGCCCAAGACTCACCGTCTTTCCTCCACCGTCTTCCCTTTCCTCACGTCATTACTCCAATCTGACCTCCCCTTGGCTCCGGAACCAACCTCAATCCGATGTTGGCCAAGGCCACTCATCGAACACCCCCAACGCCTTCGGTTCCCTCAAGCGCTATACCAAATGGTGTTTCGTGGCATTTTCTGCTTTTGGTTTCACCTTCCTATCGGCTATCGCGGCGACTCACCTTTGGATCGAGATGGTCGAGCTCGTTCCCGAATCAGATAAAAACTGCATCGAGTGGGAGTGGGATGTAGAATCAGAACGGTGGGGTCAGTCCGAAAACGGTGGCACCGACCCTTCCTTAGGTTTCATGGCAAGATTCGGCATGCGTAGTGCCTGGCTAGAACACCACTGGACCTCTCCAGGGACATTAAAACAGGTCAAAGCCCCTTCCAATCGGATCACCCCTTTCGGCGACGCAGATACCCCCGTGGAGAGGCGTCTACAGACAACGCGCGACTTTTTTGACGGCGTCCTGGACATCGCGTTGTTGAAGGAGTCCGCGGGTCTCTTACGTCCACAGACAGTGACCGATATCTTGGTCCGTCGTGCCGACGTATCGGAGCGAATGGGAACAAAAGCTGGTCTCGCCGATGCGCGATATGACCTCCAGCGGGTGTGGAGCCGGATTCTAGCAGAGGGGCCCCTTGCTTCGCGTATAGCTCTCAAGTTGGGAGACCTGAGTTTCCGCCTGCGTGATCCAGATAATGCGCTTGCTTGGTGGGCACGCTGCGTTCAAATGACGTCCTCATCCGGATTATCTACACAAACGACCCCACCTATTCCCATGATCCCTTCTTCTCCTCCTTCTTCGCCAGCAAACCAGCGCATCCTCGCCTCGGCTCTTGTGTCCCTTTCCGCGTTTTATGCAACATCGGGACAGCTGCGCCAGGCGCAATCCCTGGAAGAATCTGCGCTTGACATCCTTCGCTCCATCCGCTTACCTTTACCTACATCGTCACCGCAAACACTCCATTCACTGTATATCCTCCATCGCTCTTCGTTGATATCGGTTCACCTAGCAGAAGTCCTGCATGCGCTGAAACACCCACCAGCCGAATCAATCAAGTGGTTATCACAGGCTGCGCAGTCGTCTGAACAGGTTGCCTTCACCCTAGCCGGACTGCCTACAATTCACCCGGACGCCCCGGGCTCCCAAGTACCACATCCTCCTGGTCCCCATGCACCGCTTCTTCCTGAGTATTCAAAGTCCGTGTCGCTGAAGAAGCCTGCGAAGAGCTTAATTCGGGACGCACGCCGATCCGCCGCGGAGGCCTGGAATCTTTTGGGAGTGCTCCACGAAGAAAAAGGGGATGTTAAGTCACTTCAAACTTCTTTGGATTGCTACGAACGCGCTTTGGGGTGGGCCGGTGTGTCCGTAAGTGGAGATGGGAAATCAGGGGAGGGGATTCTGGAGGTGGAGTGGAACGCGCTTCGGGGGAATTACAGCCGCGTTCGGGAAGCTCTGCTTGCCAGAACGACCGAACGTCGAGAGTAGAGTACCAACAATCTCGCTGTATTGGTTTCTAAGTTTGGTCCGCGTGCGCTACCCCTTCCTTGATGGAGGCCGCGTGGGTTGATTGATCCTCATCGATAAGCCTTGATGAATTGATGAACTAATGGACCATCGTGATCGTGCATCATGATGACTGCCGTACTAGCTCCTGCCTCGTACTCTATCTCCAGCTAGACTAGCCGCTGCACAAGCGATGTCCCCACAAGCCTCAGCTTCTGCACGCTTCCTCACTGACATCAATGCGCCAATTGTCGGCCTCCAAGCCGATCGAGCTTTCTCACAACTGAGGTGAGTACCTGTTACTATGTTCCTAGGACATTCTTGGACCGCACTAATCCCAATCTTTCCCCCTTCTAGTTCTAGAGAGAAGAAGTACGCTCATTATCTGGGCGAGGCTTCTTGGGCAGGCGCACGAATCATTTTGGGACAGTGGACCCCATACACTGAGAAGCTGTACGACTTCTTGATACTGACGTTCAGCGAAAATGGAACAATCACCGATCTCAACAAACTGAAAGAGAAATCTGGCCTTTCGGAGGACGAATGGGATCGCTTTCTTGAATTTTCTAGCCAAGTAATTGCTTGTTTCTCACTGCTCGACCATGATCGTTCAATCCAATCATTGACGATGTCCAGGCGCTGTCCAATCTTGCCAATTATAAGACATTCGGATTCACAAAGTTCGTCCCACGTGTACCACAAGCAAAGTTCTCTGCTGTTGTCGAAAATTCATTCAACGCTGCGAACGCTGTTCCTCTCTGGAATGAGGTGTGCAACCGCGTGATTTTCACCTGCACATATGTGAATCTCGATGTCATTTTTTTCACAGCTGAAAGACCACATCTATGCCCTGGAGCCCGAATCGAGTCTGTTCATTGGCAAACGTGACCAAGGACAAGTCAGCAATTACTACCTCGGAGAACCTATTACGGACGATGAAGTCGCCGCAATCCAGACTGCCGCGGAGAAGATCGAGATCGATATTCTCAACACTCGGTTCGCACGTCCCCTGTCGTTTCGCCTACAATACGATCTGATCTACGTCGCACTTCATGCAGTGTCCAGAAGAACGGCCCAAACGACTTTGTCCTCCTGGTTGCGTCTGCAGATACCCAACCGGATGTGGTGCACAAGTTTCCGTTTGGGGGCGTCGACGCCAAATTGACCGTCAGATATGGTGACTTTAGTGGGCCTCTGTCGCGTGTGGTGAAAGCACTCACCGAGGTACGCGCTCCCGGACCTGTTTGTATCCGTTAAATGTCTCAACGACGCGACATAGGCGAGAAAATATGTCGCCAACCAGCACCAGAATGCGATGATTGGCGAGTATATTGCATCGTACGTCCCTATTGGGGCCTTGGTTCGTGGGGGTGTACTAAGCTGGGTTTGGTCACGCTCAGATTTCAAAGTGGTTCCACCGAAAGACACAAGCAGGGTTCTAGACAATGGGTAAAGGACGTTGGCCCGGTTGTAGAGAGTTACATTGGGTTCGTTGAGACATATGTGGATCCATATGGCGGTCGTGCCGAGTGGGAAGGTGAGTGCCACTCCTTATCTGCCACCATGGATATATTTATATTTGGTTCAGGCTTTACTGCCGTCGTAAACAAGGAGCTGAGCGCGAAGTACGAAACGCTCGTGAATAACGCGCCCAAGCTCATCGAAGGTCTGCCCTGGGGAAAGGACTATGAAGTTGACGTATTCAAAAAGCCAGACTTCACGGCTCTTGAAGTTTTGTCGTTTGCTACCGGTGGTATGTTAGCCCATCATGTTGTATTTATTCAGCTCAAAATGATCATCCTCAAGGTATTCCAGCCGGAATTAATGTAAGTGCGCCTTGTCGTTTCTTGTAATCAGCGTTTAGTAAGCGAAACCCAACAGATTCCGGTGAGCGCATCATCACGTCAACGTTCCTTGACATGTGCCAATGTCAGTGACACTTCTCTTAGAACTACTATGAGATCCGGGAATCGGACGGGTTCAAGAATGTCTCTCTGGCCAACATCCTGGGCGCAAAGTCCCCTGGTGCGAAAATGTTGTTCAACATTGAGCCTATCGTGACAACTTTCTAGACGTGTTCCCTTTTGTCCACCCGAATGACCTTGCTCTATACAAGGCATGGGAAACAAAGTCCTTCGAAGTGCAGGTCGCGAACCACGAACTGCTAGGTCATGGGTCGGGTAAACTATTCAAAGAAGACGCTGATGGCAAGAAGAACTTCGATCCGGACAAGGTAAGGCAGTCGAACCAGCTCGAAACTGCTCTTTCGTAATGTATATGAAAGGTGATCAACCCCCTTACTGGCAAACCGGTGTACGTTCTGCATTATCATCATCATTCTGTCTGCGAAGCTTGAACTATTGCGCACGAAGCACGTCTTGGTACAAACCCGGACAAACTCCTGGTTCCGTACTCGGAGAGGTGTCCTCCTCTATGGAAGAATGCCGAGCAGAGACGGTTGCCCTATTCCGTAAGCTATCTTGCCAGTCACATCTTGTTCTAGCCCTTACGTTGCTCTGAATTCCCAGTCATCAGCAACACCGACATTCTCAAAGTTTTCGACGTGAGTAACTTTCAGCTGGGCATATCCCATCAGTGCATTCATGGAGCACGGCAGATCACGGATCCGAAAGAGGTAGATGACATACAGTATATCACATTCCTTTCTATGGCCCGCGCTGGCCTGCGAGGATTAGAGTTCTATGATCCCGTAACAGGAAAGCACGGACAGGCCCATATGCAAGCCCGGTACGACATATCTACGATACAATACGTATCTCGAAGGCATTTTCTTACATGAACAATCTCCCTTCTCTGGCAGTCTCGGCATAACTCAGCATCTTATCCAGGGCGGGATTGCCTGGCTTGAAGAAGTCCGAGGCGCAGAGGGTGATCTAGAAGACTTATACATTCGGGTGCGTGGCAATTACTGCCAGTGGGGTAGGGATCGTCTTATGTCTGTCCCTATCAGGTTGATCGCGAGAAAGTGCTTTCACGTGGCAAAGAAGTAGTTGGTAAGCTCCTTGTCGATCTGCAGGTCCGGAAGAGCACAGCAGATGGTGCCGATGCACGCAAGTTCTATACACAATTGACAACCCCGTTACCTGGCTGGGACAAGGACATACGTGATGTCGTCCTGCGGAAGAAAATGGTGTGTGATCTCAAAAGCTCTTTTTCCATCTTTGCTTCGATGCCGATTTTCCCCTTCGTGTAGCCCCGAAAGCTCTTTGTACAACCAAACACCGTCATACATGATGGAGAGGTGGTTCTGAAAGATTATGATCTTACCCCTGCTGGTGTCGTCCAGAGCTTCATCGAACGCAGAGTGTAAAGTGATGAAGAGAGTGGAGATGGTGTCGAGCACGACGCGAAGCGGTGCACCGAACCGTGCTGAAGTACGAGCTGCCGCGTGAACAAAATCCACCAGAGTGTGTGTCCAAAGATTATATTTTACTGTTGAAATGAGATGTTCTACGATGTTCTACTATGTACGCTACTGGAGAATGAATAAAGGTGTGAGGTATAGTATGTAGTAGTTGTACCCGCGAGAATTGGTAGTATCGAATTGGTAGTATCGATCTAGTAGTAGATCCCCAAGATTTCCTAAAAGGATTGCCTATATTACTTCACGCACTAAAGCAACCACAAGTGTGATACTGTCGAACATCAGAAGACTATTTCAGAAAGCATGTCGGGAACGCACTCGTCGAGTTTCTTGGTGTGACAAAATTTTGAATAGTGGCCGTTCGTCATGAGCAGTCAGAATGGAACAACAGAAAGTTCAGACTTACCCCACCAGCAAAGTAGTTCCCATTCATGATCGCTGCCTCTGAAAAAAATGCGAGGTCAGATTTGCTCGCAATGGTTGAAATAATCATTTCTTACTTGCAAATGGACTGGTTCGTCTGTCGTTGTACATGCACGCACGAGCGTATTCGATAATACGGTCAGAAACCAGTTTCACTTGCTCGTCCTCAGACCCGCCGGACCGAAAGACCAGACTGCAAATGGAGGTGATTTCACTATTGAAGACGTTGTCCGACAATCCATCTGTCTAGACACGAAGAAAAGGGATCAGTCACGTGAAGAGACTTGTAAGTGCTATCCTACATAGGCAATGACCAGGTCACCGTCCCTGAGTTTCGTTTCATAGATGTCAGCATCGTCAGGCGTGTCCATGATTTGATGCGAGTCAGGTAGTTTTGCAACACTTGGGACCTTAGCGAGCTGCCTGGGATGAAAAGGACTTTTTAACATGAACCAGGCAGTGAGATTGCAGTGAGACGCACCTGGGGCAGTTGAAAAAGTGGGTTTGAGCTTTTTGTCTGTGGAACACGGCTGAGGAGCGGATGATCATGAAGCCGCTGTCACCCAAACTTGAGGAGTAGATGGCACATTGTCGTCATTGGCAGAGGAAGCAGTGAGTTAGAGAAGCCATACTTTGCGGCGCGTAAAAGTCCAGAGGACGCGTTGAGGTTAATAAGACAAGCGGTACTGGAACCTTCACACAACCCGGATAAGTTTCGTGCAGACTTTAGATCGTATAGAATCATTGACACACCTGCCACTACGGCCCGCTCCCTCAAAGTAGCCTGATACGCCCATTCGAGACAATCTCGAGGGTGTAACTCCCATCCCTCCACGGCTTCTCGGTCTTCATAGTCCTGTGTCGCATCCACTTCCGGTTCGCCTGCCCAGCCGGCCTCGGCGTATCGGTGCGAATGATACATCAAGGACTGTGAAAACAATGATGGGTCGACGCCGCTTAACGCCCATCCACCAACGCCATCGGCCACTCCAAACGAAATGCCCTGATAAGTGGTGATATGTGATTTGAGTTCACCATAATATATCACCGAGCTCACCTACCGACTGGTTTCGCATCTGCATACAAGACATTTGAGGTATGCCAAAGATGAGTATCTGAGTACGCGCACCTCCTGGACATAACAGAAGTCTTCTCCTGGAGTTTTACTGAAGCCAGGTCGGGGCCGAGTAAGTACGTGGTCTCTCCACATGCCAATGGCGCTCTGTGAAGGAAATGGCGCGTTTTTCTTTTTGATTCCATATTCTGGTGGTGCAGACAACCAATTTGCACAGATGTGGAATTGGTATGGTCGTGGCATGGTCGAGAAAGGTCGGGGTGTCAACAGGACGCATGAGATGAAGGCGGATGATAGTGAAGGGACCTTCCCACAAACGTGCCATCGAAGGGTCATCATGAACCCTTCCCCGAGAGGTATGAGTGAATTTCAAGGTGAGATGGGTTGTTGAAAGTCGTATACTACGAGATACAACAAGGAATACTCGGCCCGTCAACCCGGAGCGATACAAGGCTGATACAAGGTGACCAATCGCTTCCCGGCCTATTAGTATCTGCTATTTACTTCCGCCAACAGTGTCCACAATTCTCGTTCGCTTCCTCGCCGCGGGTCCCGCTCTGACCGTACCACTTCTTCCGATCGTACAAACCAACGACATATCTGCTTTCTGTTCGCGATTCATGTTGATTCGCAGAGAATTCTTGTTTGAGTCGTAGCAACGCCAACGACCACAGGGCGCAGGTTCAGAATCCTGTCCCTGATTTACTGATACTGGTCTGGAGGAATCAGGTGGTATTGGAATGGGAAGACTAGTGATTGGTCTTAAAGACCGCAGAGACTTAGATTTGACCAAGGCACTCTTAGCTGCTGTATCAGCACGTAGGGGGGTTGAGGCTTCTTCGTTTGCCCTGCGGTGTACAGGTGCTGGTGATTCCCCAGATCGAATTGCGAAGGGATTTCTTGATGCGGGAAGCTTTGTTGATGCCTTCACGTTATCACAGGAACCATCTGTTTCCTTTATCAAGCGATGCCGTTCTGAAAGCATGTCCCGCATCTCTTCCACACCCTTCATAGCTTGTTCGTTCGATCGATCAATAGAAACGAGATCCTTGAGGCTCGGCGGCCTAGATGGGACCTTTACGATGGGAGGGATCCGCGCCTGACTCCATGGTGGCGGGTCGCGATAGAGCATCAGTAGTTCTTGACCCCACTGTGGCATACGTCTGGGCGGATGCGCCATCGATGAACTGATGGTAACCGCCTTCTGAGAGTAAAACAACTCGGCCTTGTGTCGGGCTGCATATGCATCAGACTCCGCGGCTACAACGTCGTGCAACGTTTGCAGGGTTGTTACACCCGGCTCAGTGGATGATCTCCGGAGCTCATCTAGTGGGTGTGAATGATATGGCCTTTGGAGACCGGAAACTCGCTCCGGTGAATATTCAGAGGTGTCGAGATTCGTGGGATTAGCCATGCGACATGCCAACGACGCCGCATTCGGATCTTCCGCGACAATGGGACTTCCAATATCTAATAAGTTCCCAAAATTCCGACTACGCCCATGACTTGCATGTGTCAAGCGGTCAATATGCAGGACACCAGAATAACTGGAAGGAATGACGCCCTGCGAGTTTAACAACAGCGATAGCGCTTCTAGTGGACGCGTGGGATGGTATAATCGCTTCTCAATTGCCGGAAAAAAAGATGGGGGAATTTTCTCGCGGTCCCAGGTGCAGCTCGTGCCTCGGAGATCTAGAGACACTATTTAGCTTCTCAAAACATTCACGAATTGTGCATGGCTCACCCACAGCAGCAAGGAGTATGAAGGACTCCAGGTATTGAAATATGGCATTAGTGAGTCGTCTGCAATGATGCAGACTCAAGATACGTAGTTGCCAAGGGCCACGCCTTCGGTTGGCATAATCAACACCATCCTCAACCCACTTCACGGTTCCAGAGAGACGTCGGATTCCCAGTGCAGAGAGGCTGGTGTGGCTGGCATCGAGAACACAAAGAGTATGGAGGGCTGTCAAATGAGCAATTGTGTCGTCGTTGAGATGGGAACATCCTGGGAGTTCTAGCACGGTGAGAAGAGAGAAATGTTCTGTTGTTGGAACACGTTGTAGTAGTGGAAGATACTTGTCAGACAACGCCGTACAATAGGTTCGAAGACCATGTGGCAACTCTGAATATATCTGAACGAGAATGGCCCATAAACGTGGATCGACTTTGGCCAGGTTGAAATTGCCTTGGGTATTCCGAGGGATGAGAGATTGAAGGACATCTTGGTCATTAGAAAATTCAGGGGGATGATATGGGCGCGGTGGGCCATAGTGATAGACCGATTCTGGAGCTTGAACGAGACGCTTGATACAAAAATACGAGAGTGGAGGAACACAAATCTCCGGGTCTGCTATGTGGCCTGGGTTATCTTCGTCACTGTAAGGACCGGGTTGGAAGTAGGCATTTGGAGGGCCGGTTAGGCTGAGTATTGTAGTTCCTGCATCATCTGTCGACTCAGTGCGTTCACTCTGCCAGAGTATGATGGGTTTGATCATACCGTCCGATCGGTGATCGGTGGCACTCGACGCGTCGATTTCCTGTCGCGAGGGTACCACGTGACTCGTACCAAAATAAATGCGGGAGTTTTGAATTGCATGGGTGTGACAGAGCAGAGTACTAGTAACCAGTCGTCAAGACAGTCAGCAGAAACAAGTAGTCGTTCACTCTCGACATCTCATTCCTTTCCTACCTCACTCTCCTCTCCTCTACATACCCTTTTCATTCATTTAATCACAGATCTTTTCTCAATACCATGGCTGCTCGTCCTGGTTACGCGCAGTCCGACCCTCGATATCCTCTTGCCAACCCCCCAATGCCACAGCAATACCCTCAACAGTATCAGCAACGCAGGCGTGACTATGATGCGGAATCAGACTATGGCGACCCATTTGGTTCGCGAAATACAAGTACAACACACCTCACCACTAACTCTCCCTACTACGACCACGCTAGCCAGTACGACCACAGTGAGTTTCATTCCTCTCTTTTTCTCTTTTTTTGCCCTCGTCTCTCAACTTGAGTACTTTTCTTGGCCTCTACTTACTGTAAACCTTTTCCTCTCCTTCCTCCCGTACCGGGGTTTTGGTTTATTTTTACCGAAATTTTCTCTCGCGTCACAACCTGTGCATGATCGTACTTACAATCAATCATAGACTCCGATGATGGCTACGCACAATCCGTCACCTCTCACATGAGCGTGACAATGCGGCCTGGACTGACAAATTATGATCCTTATCCAGCTTGGTCTGCCAACAAACAAATTCCCATATCCTACGAGGAAATAGAAGACATTTTCCTTGATCTCACGCAGAAGTTTGGCTTTCAACGGGACTCCATGCGAAATCAAGTACGTCATGTCAAAAGATTTGTGGGCTATTGCTGACATTCGATTCTAGTTTGATTTCCTCATGCAGTTGCTCGATTCCCGTGCTTCGCGAATGTCCCCCAGCCAAGCTCTTTTGACCTTGCACGCGGATTATGTTGGTGGCCAGCATGCCAATTACCGAAAGTGGTACTTCGCTGCCCAGCTGAATCTAGATGACGCTGTCGGGCAATCTCAAAACCCAGGACTTCAGCGCTTGAAGAGTGTTCGTGGTGGCCCAGCCAAGTCTGCAGGGGCAAAATCGCTTGACAATGCCCTCAACCGCTGGCGTAATGCGATGAACAATATGAGTCAATATGATCGCCTCCGACAGCTTGCTCTTTATCTTCTGTGTTGGGGAGAGGCTGGCAACGTTCGCTTCGTACCGGAGTGTCTGTGCTTCATCTTCAAGTGCGCCGATGATTACTATCGAAGTCCGGAGTGTCAGAACAGGTCGGATCCCGTTCCCGAGGGTGTATATTTGGAGACGGTTATTAAGCCCCTCTATCGGTTTATGCGGGATCAGGGCTATGAAGTCGTGGATGGCAAGTTCGTGAGAAGAGAGAGAGATCATAATCAAATAATTGGTTATGACGATATTAATCAGCTATTTTGGTATCCTGAAGGTCTCGCGCGCATTGTGCTCCAAGACAACGTGAGATTTATAAAGTTGGCACTTGTTGACCTTTTTACTAAATCCATTTCCAGACCCGCCTTGTTGATGTTCCCCCAGCACAACGTTTTATGAAGTTTAGCCGCATCGATTGGAGACGTGTTTTCTTCAAGACTTATTACGAAAAGCGGTCAGCGGCTCACCTTCTTATCAACTTCAATCGTGTATGGGTCCTACACGTTGCAGTATATTGGTTCTATACCGCCTTCAACTCACCCAGGGTTTATGCTCCGCATGACAAACAATTCCCATCTGCCCCGATGACATGGTCAGCTACGGCCCTTGGGGGCGCTGTCTCCACGGGTATCATGCTCCTGGCGACTTTGGCGGAGTTCTTCTATATCCCCACGACTTGGAACAATGCCTCTCACCTGACGACGCGTTTCATCTTTTTGCTCGCAATCCTAGCAATCACGGCAGGTCCAACAATTTATCTGGCCAAGATAGATGGTGTGCCCACTAGATCTCGGTTCCCTCTTTATCTCGGGGTTGCCCAATTCTGTATATCTGTTACTGTCACCCTCGCGTTCGGTATCATTCCTTCTGGCCGAATGTTTGGCGACCGTGTTGCAGGCAAGTCGCGAAAGTACATGGCCTCTCAGACATTTACCGCTTCTTATCCTGACTTACCACGGAGTGCGCGGCTGGCCTCAATCTCTCTCTGGTTGTTGGTCTTTGGTTGCAAGTTTGCCGAGTCATACTTCTTCCTCTCATCCTCATTCAGTAGTCCAATCGCCGTAATGGCACGGACCACCGTCCAGGGTTGCAATGACAAAATATTTGGTAATACCCTTTGCTCGAATCAAATCAACTTTACGCTCGCCATCATGTACATCATGGATCTGGTGCTGTTCTTCCTCGACACGTATTTGTGGTACATCATTTGGATTGTTGTTTTCTCCATTGGACGTTCATTCGGCTTGGGCCTCTCGATCTGGACGCCCTGGAAGGACGTGTATACCCGCCTTCCCAAGCGCATCTACGCAAAATTGCTTGCAACTGCTGAGATGGAAGTCAAGTACAAACCCAAGGTTCTAGTCTCGCAAATCTGGAACGCGATCATCATTTCCATGTATCGTGAACACCTACTGTCCATCGACAACGTCCAACGATTGCTATACCATCAGACGGACGCTCCTGATGGCCGCCGTACCCTCCGCGCTCCACCATTTTTTACGAATAACGATGGCAAAGGATTCAAAGGCAACTTTTTCCCCACTGGTGGAGAGGCCGAGAGGCGCATCTCTTTTTTTGCATCTTCCCTCACGACCGCTATACCCGAGCCACTGCCCGTTGACGCCATGCCTACATTTACGGTCCTGGTTCCTCATTATTCTGAGAAGATCCTGTTGAGCTTGCGTGAGATCATTAGGGAAGAGGATCACAATACCCGTGTCACGCAACTCGAGTATCTCAAACAACTTCACCCAGTCGAATGGGATAACTTCGTCAAGGACACCAAGATTCTCGCAGAAGAGCACCCAGAGGACGATGAAAAGGGCATTAACAAGTCGGACGATTTGCCATTCTACTGCATCGGCTTTAAGACGGCCTCACCCGAATACACCCTCCGCACACGTATTTGGGCTTCACTTCGGGCGCAGACACTCTACCGCACAGTTTCTGGCATGATGAACTACTCGAAGGCGATCAAACTTTTATATCGTGTCGAGAGTCCTGACATCGTTCATACGTTTAGCGGTAATTCGGACCGTCTCGAGCGTGAGCTAGAGCGAATGTCAAGGCGCAAGTTCAAATTCGTCATTTCCATGCAGCGCTTTGCTAAATTCAATAAAGAGGAGCGGGAAAACGCCGAGTTCCTCCTCCGCGCCTATCCCGACCTTCAGATCGCCTACCTTGACGAAGAACCAGGTGCCAAAGGTTCAGACCCAAAGCTCTACTCTGTGTTGATTGATGGCCATTCTGAACTCGACGAGGCGACTGGCAAAAGACGTCCCAAGTTTCGTGTCGAACTTCCTGGCAATCCTATTCTCGGAGACGGCAAGTCGGACAACCAGAACCATGCAATCATCTTCTACCGTGGAGAGTATCTTCAACTCATCGATGCTAACCAGGACAACTACCTTGAAGAGTGTCTCAAGATCCGGAATATACTGGGAGAGTTCGAGGAGTACTCGATTTCCAGCCAAAGTCCCTACGCACAGTGGGGTCACAAAGAGTTCAAAAAGGCTCCTGTGGCGATAATCGGCACTCGCGAGTACATCTTTTCAGAGAATATAGGAGTTCTAGGAGATATTGCTGCTGGGAAGGAACAGACATTCGGTACTATGACGGCTCGCGCATTGGCTTGGATTGGTGGCAAACTTCATTACGGGCACCCCGATTTTCTCAATGCCACCTTCATGACAACCCGTGGTGGGGTCTCCAAGGCCCAGAAAGGCCTACATCTGAACGAAGATATATTCGCTGGTATGAACGCCTTCGGTCGAGGCGGTCGTATCAAACACTCGGAGTATTACCAATGTGGCAAGGGGCGTGACCTGGGTTTCGGGACAATTCTCAACTTCCAGACCAAGATTGGCACTGGTATGGGTGAGCAGATGCTCAGTCGAGAATACTATTACCTGGGCACACAGCTGCCACTGGACCGTTTCTTGACGTTCTATTACGGCCATCCCGGATTCCACATCAACAACATTTTGGTTATCTACTCGATTCAAGTGTTCATGGTCACCCGTAAGAGTATCCTTATATCTATGTATCCTTCACAATAACTTTGCCTACAGTGGTCTTCATCGGCATGTTGAACAAACAGCTCGCCATCTGCAAAGTCGATTCACAAGGGAATGTGGTCGGTGGCCAGGGAGGATGCTATAACCTCATTCCAGTGTTTGGCTGGGTCAGGCGGTGTATCGTCTCCATCTTCTTGGTATTCATGGTTGCATTTCTCCCTCTGTTCTTACAGGGTCAGCTTTTGTTTACTTCTGCTATTATATTCGACTCTGATGCCTTTTCCGCAGAGCTCGTGGAGAGGGGCACAGGAATGGCTTTAATCCGCCTCGCCAAACACTTCTTGTCGCTATCACCGATTTTTGAGGTTTTCTCCACCCAGATCTATTCGCAGGCAATCCTCAGCAACTTGACTTTTGGCGGCGCACGATATATCGCCACAGGCCGTGGATTTGCAACGACTCGCATCTCGTTTACTATCCTTTACTCCCGCTTCGCCGGACCGAGTATTTATATGGGCATGCGCAACCTACTGTTTCTGCTATACGCCTCGCTCTCCATCTGGATTCCTCATCTTATTTATTTCTGGTGTTCTGTTCTCTCACTCTGCATCGCTCCATATGTCTTTAACCCTCATCAGTTCTCTTTTACCGACTTCATCATCGACTACCGAGAATTCTTGCGTTGGATGTCCCGTGGTAATTCGCGAACAAAAGCCAGTAGCTGGTATGGGTACTGCCGTCTATCGCGAACCATGATTACAGGATACAAGAAGAAGAAACTGGGACATCCATCTGAGAAGCTATCAGGCGATGTCCCCCGCGCCACTTGGAGGACCGTCGTGTTCTCAGAAATCATTTGGCCAATTTGTCTCGCAGCCTTGTTCATAATTGGGTACATGTTTGTCAAGTCCTTCCCCGATCGAGATGGTAACCAACCACCGAGCCCCCTCGTCCGAATTGCTGTCGTTTCCATTGGGCCTATCGTGTGGAACGCCACCGTCTTACTGGTGTTTTTCATGATCTCTCTCTTTTTAGGCCCGATGATGAGCTCGTGGGCGAAATTTGGTTCCGTTGTGGCGGCGATTGCTCACCTTCTTGCGCTCGTTGGAATCATCGGATTCTTCGAGTTTTTCGTACGTACACTCCGCATAGCATTGATGCGATTTACTTATCCCTGTATTCTAGTGGTTCCTTGAACTTTGGGACGCATCGCATGCGGTGTTGGGTGTCATCACAATCGTTGCCATCCAAAGGGCCATTCAGAAAATCCTCATAGCTGTCTTCTTGACCCGCGAGTTCAAGCACGACGAGACCAATCGGGCATGGTGGACTGGTAAATGGTATGGTCGTGGCCTTGGTACCTCTGCAATGTCTCAGCCAGCCCGGGAGTTCATTGTGAAAATCGTGGAGATGTCGTTGTGGTCCTCCGATTTTCTGCTTGGTCATATTCTCTTGATTATTCTGACCCCACCGACCTTGATCCCCTTCTTCGATAGGCTGCATTCGACGATGCTCTGTGAGATTATATCTATCTCCTCGTCCCCTTTATACCTACTGATACGTACACAGTCTGGCTTCGACCCTCGAAGCAGATCCGCCCGCCGTTATTTTCTACAAAGCAGAAACGCCAGAGGCGCTGGATCGTGAGTAAAGTTGATAGCTGCTTGGTATTACAACCCTGACCTTTTTGTCACAGGTCTTCAAGTATACGATTCTCTACATTATTGTGGTTGCTTTCTTAGCGTCGTTGATTGTCTTGCGTGAGTACAGAACCTATTGACGATGCTTGCTGCTGATTTGGATTGGCGATTCATAGCTGCCCTCTTCCGAAATGTCATCAAAATCCATTGCACGATTTGTCAGAATATCTAATCTACTAATCTTGTTTGTCGCTAGTCGTACAACTAGGTGTGGTGGACGTTTTGGGGTCAGGGATGGACCCCTGTACAACATTCGTTTGTTTCCTGTATACGTATACATAGGGACTTTTTGTGCAATCGTCCGTCATAGAAATACAGTTTTTATCTTTTGATGCAGAGGGCAGACGTCGAACTGTCTGTTGGCGAGTTGACAGGCGTGACGGAACCATGCGCTTGTCAGGCGACTCAGCGGTAGCCTCAGGCTTCTTCTCTACCTCAACGCAGGATCATTTTTCGTCAAATCTAGTCTGCCTTGATGGACTACTTCTCAAAATTTCTTCGGTCTGGCAACCCCTCGGGTCCCAAACCGGTTCTGGATAACGCGACAGAATTCCACAAGTCGTGGACCTCCGTCAAGGTATGTTCCAACAGATGTTCTACCTTGACATTTTTCTTATGTTAACATCAGAATACCCTTTTACAACCAGACGAACGACAACTTTCGAGGGGTATCGTGTCGACTGATGTGCCTGCAAATCTTAAGGCGATGGTTGATTTACTTGTACGCGAGTCTGCGAGGACGGAGGAGGGGTGCGTGCATTCTTTGTCTCTTATATCCTTACATTGACGCCCCTCAAGAGGAACGGGTGTCTGCCTGGAGTACCTATTGAAGAACGGTGCGTCCTCAACCGCTTCCTCCATTATGTTCTGATCAAGCTCCCCAGACGTACTGGGTACTCTCGTCAGACTAAGTGAATCGGATCGCCCATCCGGGATCCAGGTGGAGGTACTACGCGCTGTGCAAAACATGGTTATCCTATTGGACGAGCAATTCTTGGTCCACTCTGTGGTTCACAAGGCCGTCCTGCGGTTGCTGAGGAATTGTGTGGGTGATGATATCCAGGAGCAACTGGATAACCAGAACCGCAAAGTGATGGGCGCAGCTAAGAACATCGTCCGAAGTTCACCATCCGAGTATGAGGAAGATCGTGAGTTTTCTGTCCACCTCAGTAACCGCAGCCCCTCTAACACAGAAACGCAGTTGTCAATCTTTTATGTATACTATGCAGTCGCATTCGGACCTTTCGCGAGCTCCTCATAATATTTTTTCACGACAAGCACGGGTACCACTCTGATACCTTGTTCTCCGTGGAGGAAGAGGACGAGGACGAAGACGAAGACGAAGAGAGTGACGACTCGAGCGATACCGAGCCAGGAGAACACCAACCAAAAACGGTTCCCGACTCAGTTACAGCAACATCAGAAGTGTCCGAAAAAGCCGAAAAGCCGAAATACGAATTTCTTCTCTTTAACTATCTTCTGCGATTTGTGCATCGGGAGGGTCAAATTGGTGATTTCGCGCGGGCTGGACTTTTATTCCTCATGGATGTAGCCATGTCACCCGGTGACCAGGAGCATCGACTCTCCAAAGATGATCCCGAAAAGCCAGCAGCAGACCCAATCGCTGATGCCGCGCTCTCCCTAGCAGAATATATCCTTGATGGTGACTTTTCCGACGTGCTTGGCGCCGGTCTCGGTGCCGTCTACTCCCAACTTCCTTCCAAACTCCAAGTAAATGCACCCACTGTCGCCGAGGAAAACAGAGGTGCAAGCATGGTACTTGGTGGCTTCCCTGCAGATGATGAGGAAGCAAACTCGCAGGTAGACATTCGAGAAAATGACCGTCCGCTCGGAGTGGAGGATTCACGAACCACGGATTTCAAGACCCGCCTAGATCACTTCTTGAAACTTCTCGAGTTTCTCGAGGACATCTTCCGACGCAATGTCCCTGAACATAATCCTGACACCAGTCTCGACGCATCCGCCCTTGTCGGTACAGCTGTCGTGAATTCCATCCTAGCTGCCATTCGCCAAACATTCCTCGAAAACGTCTTGTATCCATCCATCCTAGAATGTTCGGATGTAGACGGAAGTGCTGTAGCCGTCATGTCATACATCGAAATTATGATCCGAACTTTAGAAAGAGGGCAACTTACTGACCTCCTCGTCAATTTCTTGGTCAGCGAGGACAATGACGACGTACCAAAACCTCGGCTTCGACCACATACCACCCTAACTCTGGGGTCTAGTACTCTCAATGAGACACAGAACATTGAAGCCCAAGCCAAGCTACGTCGGCGGCGGAGCAGCGCCATGATATTGCTGGAACTCGAGGCCCCGGCATCTACCAAACAGTCAGACTACTTTACAAGTCTCGGTCGATTCACGCTCAAAGACCTCATCATCTCCAACCTCCGTTCCAAAGACCCTTCCACAGCCGCGGCAGCCTTGCAGCTTCTCAATGCATTGCTGATCTACTACAGTCCACTTTGTGTAGACAAGCTCATGGTTGTCGTTCGTGATCCGACAGCAACCAGCTTTCCTGAACCGACTTTAAATGACAAGCCACATGCTGCGCCGCTTGATCAGGCAGAGGATGAGGTTTTCATGTATCCATCTGAGGTACCTGATGCTTCCCCGCCACCTCCTAGTTTTGCGCAGCCGAGGACGACGTATTCCGCTCATGAACGTGAGATGGACCTCTACCTAAAGCTTGTTTCGCAACTGGACCCCGCACATTCGAGCGATAGCTTCAGCACCGGCTATGACCGATACGTCTGCGATGCAATTCAGGCTATCCAGAATCATAGTTCGTTTTCATTGGACGTCCCACCAGAGACGCAAGCCCAGATGAAACATCGACTTGATTCAAACGATCCTATCCTCTCTGCCATTTTGGATTGGCTCCGCAAGCTATTTTCGAATTCTCCAGAGTTTAATATCGCGTTGACAGGCGTGTTGGCGTCGCTCGCTCACGATCCATTCCGATCCCTTGCTGGGTGGCTGAACTTTAGCTACGCAGAGGATGCTTCTGGCACCACTGTAGCGGGCAGCCTTGATCCTGTTATACCGGAAGATGGCGATGACAGATCAGCGGATTACGAGATCGAGGAGATGCTCACTTCAGAGTCGAGGAAACCTACGTCGAGTTTCGATGACGCCTCTCGACCCGTCGTCCTTGCCATATTCCAGAGCCTGGTGACGCAGCTTGATCGATACCGTCAGAGCATTGCGAATTTTGATAAATACCTCCTTGAGCGACGACAGGGCCTCCTGTTTTCTGAAAACCTGACCGATGCACTCACACTAGCGCTTGACCTCGAAGACGGTAGTGCCCCCTCGTTTTTCCAGTCACCAGTCGTCACCGCCCCGCCGGTTTCAGAGAGCCCACCAAAGTCAGTCGCGAAAACATCTGGGTCGTTCGTGTCCTTCCTGACGCCAAGGAGGTCGAAGTCAACACCGGTCAAAACGACGCAATCAGGCGCGTCATCGATGCCAACGTCCTCAAAAACTGTTGCAGCAAGGCCCTTTGGTTCTCATTATCAACACACTGGTGCAGTCACTGTCGAGCCTTTTGAGGCACAAAGTCCATCAGAAGGACCCTGGACACCAGCTCGCCCTCTCAAGTTTTCGGCGGAAGAAGAGGATGTTTTCTCCTCGGGTTGGGATGAGAGGCCCAGGAACACGGCCACCTCGAGCACCCAACCGGAGGAACCAGTACAGGGCCCTAAAACTGTGACCTTGTCGCGATTGTTGGACAATATCGTTATCCTGGAGGAGTGCATCAAAGAAATGGCCGCGATCATGCAGGCGAGGCGGGCTCTCGGTATGGACGCAGTGCGCTACATATAGATTTATCCTGGGTAGGCTATACACACAGTGGCCATATCTTAGTGTGGGTATTTGGATTGGCTGTACCATAGACAATATGTACGCATACACATGCAAAGGAGCTAGTTAAGTTAACGATCAGGTCAAGCAAAATAACAGCTTAGAGCGGTCATGACTTCCGCCCACGTCCAGCTCGTTTTTGCTTCCCAGAAGACTCACCATCTTGTGCACCCTTATCTTTAAATAACTTCTGTTGTAATTTTGCAAACTCCTCATCATCGATGTCTCCGGGATCAGGTTTGGCATCACGCCTCCTTTTCTTCAGAGACTCGTCAACCTCGCCCGAAGCGGCGGCATCCTTCTTTCGCTTCCCCTTTGCACGAGGCTGGGGCTCCACGTATTTCGCAGCGAGGTTATCGAGGAACGACCCAGCGTTCTGCTGCTTCTTCAATATGAGGGCTTGCAAAGCCGAATGATCCTCCCCCTCCTCCGCATCGCCCCCTCCTTCATCTTCTGCCTTCTTCTTGCCTTTACCTTTGCCTTTACCTTTACTCCTGCCCTTACGAGGTCCCTGCTTGCCGCTCCCGTAAAACTCATCCCAGACACCAAGTTCTTTGGCGAGTTCCTCGGCTTCTTTGGCCTCCTTGTCGGCCACTTTCTTGCGGACAAGCTTAGCTTTTTCGTCCTTTGAGGTCTTGTTCCACGTGACAGTTGTCGAGAGCTCCCCCTTGGCAATCAAGTCGGATACGATCATCACGAAACGCGCTTCGTCTTCGTGGGTGGAGTGGGGTATGTGAGTCATGATGTCGCCCAAGGAACCGCCTGTCTCCTCGTATGCCGCTTTCAAGTCATCGACTTCCTCGCGCGAACCTGTACAATGATCGATCGCACATTTAGCCAAATTGGACGACGGGGTGAGAGAAGATACAGATTGCTTACCTCGATATTCCTTCTTCATCTGGTCTAATTTGTCTCGAGTCACGCTCTCGAACAGCGCCTCGAAATACGCCTCCCAGCCATCCTCGCCCCCAACTAGATCGAAACCATCCTCCGTGCTGCCGGTAGCATCATACTTCGTGCGGCGCTTCTTGTCACTGAGCACGGCATATGCAAAGCCCACTTGTTGGAATTTTCGAGACGTGGCTTGTTTGGTGTCCTCAGTGGAGGCGACATGCTTATCTGGATGGTAGATGAGAGCTAGCTTGCGATAGGCTTTTTTTATTTCTTCGTCTGTTGCAGTAGACTCGAGACCAAGGATTGCGTACAAATCTACATCCTCCTCGTCGAAGAAAGATGAACCGAGATTGTTTGAGTCCATGCGAAAAGCAGTGACTCGTCCAGATGACGCGACTGGACACGTATTGTCACAGCTCACGTGAGTATGTCCTTGCTGTGACAGGCGGAAGAAAAGCAAGAGATATATTATAATCATGGGTCATAGGTAAAACGAAAACTACATCCACCCTTCCGCTCCGCATGCATAAACATAGACAGGGTCGTACAGAAACGTCCTTGCATGACAGGGTCGACGGCTAAACCGTCGTCTACTTCATAGCAAGCTGTTGTAAGTGAGGTATTCGAATCTCTGGTATATCACTCAATCGATAATCGTGGTTGCAGTGCGTAGCCACGGGAATCCAACTTCTCGCCATTGGCATCGGAAACTGGTACTTTCCTTGTCCGAAGGAGGGTATCTACAGTGCATGTTCAGTGTGAACCTCTTAGATAGGCTAATAGAGTGACCAACAGCGGGGGATGAACTGACCAGAAGTTTTGGAGTCATACAAACCCTTTCCAAAGTCGGCGAGGCATTTGACGCCAAAACCAAACGTTGTCAGTAGCAAAAGCATGGAACAGATCGCTTTCGAGGGGGATCATGTCGGCACATTGACAAAGAAAGAAGACAAGAAGTACTCACTGAAGAGGGTTAACGTCGCTCGTGTTGTTGCGTATTGAGCCTCTGATACGGGCTCATAGAAACGAACCAGCTTGTATACTGGCACATATGAGATCGGATCATGGAACGAATCCATAAAATCAACATACTAACTGCGAAAAAGCTGAGCTATCGAGAACGGGGCATGGGAGAATAAGATCAACTTACAGTAGATTTCGGATGCCAACATCAAAAGCAAGGAAAACAGCATTAACCTCCCAGGAAATGCCATGTCAGAATGAGAAGTAACATCTGCCTCAGCGTACGCACGATTTGATTTCACGTTGTACGGCAAAACCACAACCGATAAGAAGGATAAAGACCACGGGGATTGCAGCTATTGTCAGACCGAACTCAGCCGATTCCCTGGAGAGAACGAGGATGAGAAGCTGCAGAAAATCATCTCAGTAAGATTACAGGCAAATCGTATGGAAACGCCTACTTGGATGGTGACACCAGTGAAGGCAAAGAAGTCGAATTTCAGGAGGCAAATCAGCACTTGGTAGTACTGGTACATTGCTTGGTATTGGCCGTCAGTCAGGAGAGCCACGGGCAACAATGTCGAACACACTGACTTTTCATAGCAGGGTTTGCTCCAACGACCCGGAAGATAGCCCAGCTAGGTCCGCTCAGCGTCAAACCTCCAAGTTTGATGCTAATCACTTACCCAAATTCGAAGTAGAGTGCTCTCACGAAGAAAATCAAGGTAATCCATGCGACCGCAATGATACCCGGGACGGCGAAGAGCAAGTGCTCCACCTTTTTGTATAAAGTGCCAGGGCCACCACATTTCTTGAGAGAGGAACATGAGAGTTCCGCAAGGCCATAAGGAAAGTAAAGAATTGAACATACGACATAGTCAACGCTGCCGTCGCAATTGGATTGTCGCACTAAGGCTGTCTTGGTCTCATGAATTTGTATCGCCGCGAAAATGACGAGTGCCGCATGGAATACTGAACCAACGGATGTGCTGAGCTTAAGTATTACTTTCTCGGCCAAGTGGAAGAGGAACACACAAAGGATGCCAAGGAGTTGGATCACGTTTCGCAGACGGAGGGCATCAAAGGCCATCAGTAGTTCAAATAGTCTACCCAAACATCAGCAACGAACGACCGAAAAGGTCTAAAGGGCACGCTCACTCGGCGAGGACAAACAGCGCAAGGTAACAAGGAATGGTCTGAGTACAGTTAGAACAGAGGTGCATGAGGTCATACGAGTTTGTACATACTCTGTAATAACTAGAGCGGAGATTAACATGTTCCTCGACCTAATTGAAGTCAGATATGCGTGGGGGGAATATCAAGATATGAACGAACCAAGTGGAACACAACAGAGATGATGACGAGGACTGCAATAGCCTCTGAAAACGGTGTCAATATGATGAGCCTTCATTTCGCACATGATTTCCTTACGGACGCAAACTGTGGTGAAGAAAGATAAGTAGGGAATGGAAGCAAAAGGGATATGCTGACTTGTGCCGATGAAAAATCTCTGCGCGCGTGTTCCCAAGAAAGGTTCTACAGCCATATCTATCGAGGTAGGTTACGGTGAGAAGAAAGACGGGCGAAAGCGGGGCCGCCACAGGCTGGAACAGGGCCAGGGCCTTTCCGGGGTTTCGTTGCATTTCGGGGGCTTACCTAATCAGCATCGCCTTCGCAACCGTCTGTTCCTCCCGCCAGAGCACCTTTACAGCCACCAACACATTCCGATACCACTCCTCATTCTCAGTCCCCATCGCCTCCTTTACGGCATCTGTCCCTCTTTCTGCACGTTTTATCACTACCTCGCATATCTCTCCCACACTCTCCTTGCAAGCCCGCTCATTCTCTTCCGACACCTCTTCCTCATGTCCCAATATCGTATCTCGCCATCGCCTCGAGGCCGCGGCCATTTCTTCTTTTGACCATACCGTTGCACTTGCTGGGAAGCTATGGTACAGCCTTAACGCCGTAATAAGACGGAAAGAAGCGTGTGTTGGCAACGGAGAACAGTGTATCGTCCAATCCCTTCGTTAGCATGTTAGCATCCATTCCAGGTCTCTGAAATGTAAACTCGATCAATTACCCCCAATATCCCTCTGTTTCAAGGGTTCTCTTCACGAATAAGCCCGTCTCACCTCGACGGTCCAACCAGGTAGTGACGATGTCCTGGACGTTCACCTCGCCTGGGTACACTCCGGACATGAGCTCCTCAGACGCGATCAAGTTTGCAAATCCATATTCTACGAAAAGGGTCCGATTGGGATGCCATCCGTAACTTAATGTTACTTCTTGATCGCGGGCAATACCCTTCTCACATGAAATGCACACGAGGTCTGTGTTGCCGCCTCCGTCAGGCGAACGTCTTCCAAGCTGCAAGGTCTCGGAACCCGCCGCGGGCATTGGCTTCATTGTTGGCTGCATCCAGACGTGATTCGCAAAATCGAACACGGGGCATAAGCTGATGTTATTGTCCTTGTTCAGCCCGAGATCGTCGTATAGACAGCGCGTATTCACTGTCGACAATGTCAATCGAAGGCAGTTCTATTAGAAGTTGAAATGCGGCATCCCTACCGTTCAGCCATGCCCACACAAAGTCCAAGACCAATTCCGATTGCGCCCGTGGCCTGCAACGCGGTAAAGACAGATCAGGCAAGTCATCCTAACTAAAGTCATTCAAACTGGCAGTTGACAATTTGCTTATGCCCACCAAGTATTGACGGACAACCTCCCAATCTTTCCAAAAACGCCCTTCCAGCAGGAGAAGATCGAACAGCACGGAGGGTGGCAATAAACGCAAAAGGGTGTGTTCTTCTCGGGATCCTGCGCCCAGAGTCCGATGTACGGCCCACGTCAGAGGGTGGCTGCCGAAGTCTCGCGGCAAGATGGATATATATGGCCCGAAATGAGGGTCGTCCGACTCACAGCCAGGTGCGGGTTTGTACAGCAGCAGGTGCAAGGAGATGAGCTGAGTTGCTGTCAATCGTTTCGAGTAGGGATAATGACCCAGTGTTATCATATTGATTTTGGCCTTGCTGGGCAGTGTAAGAAATGGAGTCCGAGACTGCAAGCACCGTGAGGCGGTCGAGTATTACTTGGCATATTCGGGCACGCACCGGGATATCGATGATCGCAAACAGACCAAACCCTGCACCTAGAAGCGTCGAGTGGTTTTGTCAGGTTTTAAAGATTGGAGACGCGAGATGGCAGGCTCGTACCAGCAACGTGCATCGGTCGAACGAGTAGATGATCCTCGTCGACCATCATACCGTGCCCTTTCAGCCACTCTAGCAGCGCGTTCCATCGTCGCTCATTGCAATCGATCAGACCAGAGTTGGTCATGGTCATTATTAAGGAGGAATTGACCTGGTCCAGAGGACTTTATCGTTCTGTCGTTATCAGATCCTATCGGTATACGTGTACACTATCTAAAGGAGCCCCCCCTAAAAATATGGGTTAGCCGAAGTCACAAACGCAATACACGGGCATAACACGGAAAGAAAAAAGAAAGCACGGGAGCACAGGCAAAGCGACCCATCGGATGGGGACCGAACAAAGCGCACTCACTCGAGCTCGCTTTTTTAGCTCGATAATCGCGTTTGAAAGCCTCTAATAGTATATACTTCTGAAGAGGACGGATCATTCTCACCTCCGTCGGACCGAACTCCGCAATGTTATCGTGTCATTGATCTCTGATCTCAATCAGTCCCTGCTCATCGATGTCCATCTTCAACGCATCCAGATTGCTTGACAAGACCGTCCTCATCACTGGTGCTAGTGCCGGTATCGGCGCGGTACGCATTCAACTTCCCAGCCCTCAATAAACTCGAAAGCGGCTTAGATTCTATGTGCGCCACTTTCAGGCCACGGCCATATTATTCGCAAAGGTACCAGGGCCAGGTTGTTACGATACTCGGGGACAACAGGTTGACGCATATACCCTTATCATACCGCATCATCTAGGGAGGCTCAAACCTGATCCTTCTTGCGCGCCGAGCCGACCAGCTGGAGAAAGTCGCAGAGGCTGCGAGCATCGCGCACAGGTCTGCTGGCGTGCAGCAAGGCGGGCAGATCGCCATCGTCCAGCTCGACGTGACAGATAGAGCTCAAGTGTCCGCATTGTGGTCCAAAGTACCACAGAACCTCCGCAATGTCGACATCCTTGGTGAGCTCACCCACGTCAGTTCCACTTCGGGCGTTTCAATCATATCTTCCCGAAACTATCGCGGCAGTCAACAACGCCGGCGGCGCCCACGGCATCGATAGCGTTGGCAATATACAGGATAAGGACATCGACACTATGTTCGCGACGAACGTTTTTGGCCTCATATCTCTCACCCAGCTCCTCATCAAAGGTTTGCCTGGTCATTTACTTCACCTTACGGTATCAGACCCCTCCCCGAAACGCCGGTCCCTCTGGGCCTCTGCAGCACGGCTGAGAGATCCCGACAGACTTCAAAGCCCGCAACGCGGGCCATATCATCAACATTGGGTCGATTGCGGGAAAGGAATCGTACGCGGGCGGCAGCGTGTACTGCGCGTCCAAGGCTGCTGTGCGCGCGTTCACCGGTTCCCTCATGCGCGAGGTAGTGGATACAGCCATCCGAGTAACAGAGATTCAGCCCGGTACGCACATCACATACCACTCTCAGCTCTTGTCCCCTCATCTTTTACATGTGATGTTCTTAATTCTGCATTGCCCGACAGGCATGGTGGAGACTGAATTCTCCATCGTACGCTATCGCGGAGACAAGTCCGCAGCGGACAAGGTGTACGAAGGCCTGCAGCCATGTATGTGACCTCTTGCTTCCAGTGATTGTCCGCTCATGGTCCCTTAGTGACGGCGGAAGACATTGCGGAGGAAATAGTGTGGACAGCCGCACGCCCGCCGCACGTTAATATCGCTGAGGTTTTCGTCCTCCCAGTCAACCAGGCCGGCCCCACGCAAGTTTTCCGTGGCGGATCCAAGTGACAGGACTCACCATTAGTACTTGGACTAGTAGATATTAGTTGGCGATAACTAGATTTCATCCTCTCGACTTCTTGCCCTTCCCTTTAACCGGAGGTTTGGGTACATCAATGTCAGCTGCCTCAGCGTCGTCATCATAAACATATTTTTTGATGACGACGTTCTCCTGCACAACTTCCTTAAGCGGCGAGGTAGCATTGACCATATTGCCGAGGCTGTCCAAACGTAATGCCTGTGCAGTTAGATCAGCGAGCGTGCATATAATTCTACGGATTTGCAGTGTTACCTTGGCTGATCCGGCCAGTGCTCCTCTGACGTCCTTTGTGGGTGTTTGCGGGTTGACACGCACCTGCGCCTGCCTTGGTAGGTCGTCGAAGTAGACTGTTGTAAACAGACCGCGGTCCCATCTCACGGACTTCGCTCCGACCTCCTCCCCAGAATCTCCCGCTTCGCCAATGCGTACTCTCTTCTGTGGTCGTTCTATTCTTTCCGGACTCTCGTAGTCTTCCTCATCCCCAGCTCCACGTCGATGCCGGAGGGGTTGGCCATCATGCCCGAGTGGTAAGCTCTCCTCATCCTCGCTGGTCAAACTCGAATCATCCAGAAGCTGCTCAGAACCACGCCGCGCCCGGCGCTCGGCACGCTCTTTTCGTCCTTGGCCTTGCTCAAGCTTCCGCTTCTCCTCGATTGTTTTGACTCTCGTAGTGGGACTACCAGGGCGATTGCCTGGTTTGCGGATGACCTCCGTTTCGAGCACGGCGACGAGATTCTGTTGATTCTTCGCCGTATTTGACGTAGTTAAGGCTTTGAGCGCGAGCGCACTCATGGACGAGAAGGTGCCTCCCCCTGGTGTTTCTACGGGGCGTCGTCGGCGTGGCTGTAAGGGTCGGAAAGGGCCGAATAAGTCGCCCGTGGGTTGCGGGTTTCGGCGCGAGCGTGTGACACGTGTAGTACTTGAAAATAAGGGAGAGCTGGGTAAACTCGCATTGAGTTCAGACGGCAATGCAGTTGACTGAATATCTGGGGGTGATGCGGGATCAGTTTGTGCGTCCGGTGGAGAGGGCTCTTCGAGGTTAGTATGCAGTGCTGGTGGCAGAGTGGGCGGCGGCGAGGGTGTAGTCATCTGAAAGTCTGAAGGATCGGAGACAAGATCTGTTCTAGGCTGATCGCTGGTTTTGGCGGTCCCATCCACAAAAGTTTGTGTATCGTGACTGCGCGCTGCGCGCATATGCGTCGCGGTATCTCCGCCAACTGTTCTGACGTGGCCAATCTTTGCTTTCTTCACAACTACGCCTGAGTCTTGTGGTGCAGGAAGAACTAATGACGAATTCTGCCCTGACATGGATGTTACAAGACGTGCAAAAGTGGGCTGAGTAGTCGGAGGCGAGAGCATCTTCACCGAACGCTTCCGCTTTAATGACGGGGACGGCTGAAGGAGACCTGACGTGCTCGTCTGGGAGCTAGACGGAACACCAGGGGTCACAGCACGGGAATCTGCAAGGTCTTCAAAGCCATTGCCGTTTCCAGTGGCATTCACACTTCTCACGTGCCGCACCGACTTTGTCTTTCAGACCATTCAGCACAAGAGTATTCGTACGACTTTCTTGCCACTCACCAATGTTGAACCAGAGGGCGCTGCAATATCACGGGTCACGGCATGGGAATCTGCAAGGTCTTCAGAGCTACTGCCGCTTCCTGTGGCATTCACACTTCTCACAAGCCGCACGGGCTTTGTCTTCCGAATCATTCAGCACAAGAGCATTTGTACGACTTCTTACCACTCACCGGTGCTGAACCAGAGGGGGTTGGACGTTTCGCCATGAGTAGTCTGTGCATAGGCTCCTTTCCTTTGCCCTGCTGTTTCTCCTTCTCTTGCGGTCTGGCGTAAGGTTTTGCACCGATCCGGGGAATCCTACTACCAGCCATGGAAGACGGTTGTCGCAACGCGGATTTCAATAGCGGGTTTGAGTGCGTTGACTTCATTGGGGAATCCGCCCCACGCTCCTCTGGAATAGTGCTGGGTAATCTCGCGTCGACGGCAGAACGAATGGGAAAGGCTGGGGTCCTCCCTATCTTGGAAGGGCTCGAAATTTCAGAGTCTGACGCGGACCTCTGAAAAGACCTTCCAAGAAAATTCCTTCTCGGAAATTGAGGCTCCTCTGATCCACTGCGCACCTTCCCAGGTGAACCCGAAGCCGTATGCCTGGCTATCCCAGACGAAACGACTGCTGGATGGTTTGCTACGTCAGGAAGTCGTCGAACGGGGCTGCGTGTCCGATCTTCTGATGTATAACGCGCAAAGACGGGACCCCCGAACATGCCAGTAGATGGGCCAGAAGAAGAATCCTTTCGAGGCGAAGTAGAACGTTGAGCGATAGCTTCACTGATAGGTATCCTCCGCGCAGGCGTGCGATTGGGGTCATGGAGTGTGTTGGTAGAACCAAACTTGCCTGGCGATCCGATATTCGCGATGTGGCTACGCCATAGACTTCGCTCAGGAGGCGGACGTTGGACATCGTGGATAGCCGTAGCACCACTTAGCTGCTCGAGAGATGATTGGTGCACAGGAGTGGATGGATGATCATGGGACTGTTGGTTGGCAGGGATTACGGAAGCGAGTGCAGGGATTTGGTCCAGGGGTACGGTTGTGACTGCTTTTGGGATTGACAGAAGATTATGGAGAACATCCTCTGAGACAGGAGACAGAGACCCAAGCTCTCGAACCAGACGTGGCGATCCAGTCACGACACTAAGCCCAGCTGCCTCAGAAGATTGTGTATCGGCATGCGTGTCTGGACGATTTACCTCATTCCGCGAGATGAGACTGTTCTGATTCGAATGGGCAGGTTGGAAACCCGGTGACGAGAGGCGAGGAGAACGGCGGAGTTGGACGGGTGACTCGGTGGCAGGCAATTTTGAGACAGGAAAGGACATGACATCCGAGGATGCACGGTCTCGCTCTATCTCATCGTTCGCGGGTGGGAATACCCGTGTACTAGACAACGTGGTCCGAGAAGTGGACTCTAATCCTCTCAAGAAGGGACGGGGCTGCCTTAACGGAGTGGGAGCTAACAGGTCAGGAAATGGCTCCGCAGTATGCTACATTTGGGTCAGTCAGGATAACACATAACATGTACTGGACTGTGGTAACGTACCGCAACTTTTGGAACATCTGGAAGGTGGTCATCATCGAATACTATCAGATCTGAGGAGGAACTGGCGGGTGGGGATGCGACCAGCCTGTTGTCGAGGGGCCTGACGGGCTCAAGAGAAGCTGATGAGGGGACGGGTGCTTGCGCTCTGGGCGATGGCTCATTTGCAGTAGCCGAGTCAGACACTTCAGAAACAGGGGAATCGGAGAGAGGGTGGTGGTTTGTAGGGGCTGGAGGTGTTGGATCGACAAGAGGCTGCATCTTGGGTGGAGGTGATGGGTTATCGTGTGCCCGAGATATCTTGGTGGCTAAGGCAGAGGCGGGTTCTAGATCTATGTCTTCATAAAACATTTCAGAAAGATGTAAGAGTCGAAAACAGGGGCTCTTACCGTCCTGTGTGCTATCTTCGTCGGGAGTTGGCGTTGCGGAGGGCGAGACAACTTTAGGTCCCATTTTTCCTATTGATGTTACCCTCACTGGCTCAGCTTCCTCTACCGAGTAAGAGGTACGCTGTTGGGAGGTTTCAAGAGCTGAAAGCCGTGGAGAACGACGGACGGGTATGGAAGGAAGGTTGTTCCGTCTATGAGTGGCTTGAGCGGCGATGAGAAGCCTCTCGGGAGACTGAATTGGACCGAAATATACACGGGCGGCAGGATTATTAACATCATCTTCTGTACTGCTTATGGAGGAGCAAGTGGGGGATTGTGGGGTAGATTGGCACTGCAGTGCGACGTTGAAGGACATTGGAGCGAGGCCGCCTCGAGGCGAGCCAAGGCTGAATCCACAAACATTCAACGCGTTTGGTCATGTGATCAATGTCTATGCTTCAATTATGCCTCTTTTGGGGTCTTTCCTCCTTCATGGGTTCCATCTTCGGTACTCTGGGTAAGCCTCCCGCTTCAAGGACATTTTTCTCTTCAAGGCCAGCGTATCTCCCGCTGAAGCAGCCCACCGCCTCAGAGCCCGAGAGCATCTCGCTTCGCGCATTGCTCGAGTCACATTGCTCAAGCGTTTTGTCCCCGTTTCGTCCAGCCTGGTGGCTGTTTAAGTGAGTGGATGCCGCGTTCGCTCTTCTCGCTTCTGGTACTAATGCAATATAGTGGTCACCTACAGACTGTATATTCTGTTTTAGGCAATTTTTCTGTGGTCGATCCGGTTGTATATGATAGGCAAGTCGTCTCTCACTACCATACATATTGCCGACTCATATCCACCTCCGCAGGCGGCTACTCCAAACCAAAGATGGCGGGACCTTGTCAGGTTATATGTTTTGATCTCGAGGAGCTCCGCTTATCGTCGCATCAGGGGCCTCGACTTCACACCGTCCGTTTCAGACAATGTGCTCCCTGATGAAACACCGATCATTGTAGTTTTACACGGCCTGTCTGGTGGTCAGCGCATGAACTTGGCCGTTATTTAATCGTTGGGCCTGACACAGTCTTAGGCTCACAAGAATCCTATGTCCGCGCCGTTCTTGCCCCCGCAGTAACGCCAACTCTCAAAGGTGGTCTCGGATACAGAGGAATAGTTGTCAACTCTCGTGGATGTACGCCCTCGATTGAGTTGTGCAGGTCTATGCCACTTATCGGCGGTATCAGGTGCAGGGGTTCCACTCACCACTCCACAGCTCTATTCTTCTTGCCATACAGACGATCTCCGACAGGCTTTGCTTTATATTTCACATCGCTATCCTCGAGCCCCGTTACTAGGTCTCGGATTCTCTCTAGGTGCTAATGTCTTGACACGATATGTCGCGGAAGAAGGAGAAGAATGCAGGCTGATCTCGGCTTGCGCTTTCGCATGTGTAAGCTTATCCCCCACCAATAAAATTGGTCTATTAATCGCCTCTTCAGCCATGGGATCTCATGGCAAACTCAATCGCGTGCGTCTATGCTCACCACATTCTCCGCATTTCGGAGTCCCACTCACACCACCCGTAGCCTGCAGAGCCATTGGTTCAACCGCAATATCTATGCTAAAGCAATGGGTCGGAACCTAAGGCGGCTGGTCTTGCGGCACGTCGACGTTATTATGAAGTTCCCAGACTCACGGCTCGCGCAGTCTCTCCCGGAGTTATTCTCCCGAAAATCACTTACTCTGGCCCAGTTTGATAACTTAATAACTGTACACGCTGGCGGTGCCTCTCCGCCCTTTCCATTCAATGATGCACACGATTATTACAAGTATGCCGCGTCCCATAAGGTGCTCGGCGATATACGCGTACCGTTCCTCGCAATCAACTCGGACGACGATCCTATAGTGAAGCACGTTCCCATTTATGAGACCGACAACGAGTGGGTGATCTTGGTGGTCACTCGCGGCGGGGGGCACCTGGGTTGGTTCGGAACGACGGGGAATGGTTCAAGGAGGTGGATATCACAGCCGGCTCTCGAGTGGTTGAAGGCGACAGCCGAGAAAATTGATGTACCACGGCGGGCCGTGCGTAACATAAGAATAGTGGACGGATGGCTAGTGGAAAGTGGAAGGGAACACCTCGGCTGTAAAGACAAAGGGGAGGAGAGGATTGAGCGGGGGACGAAGCAGAATGGTATGCTTGCTGGCCTGTGACGGAGAATCGTCGTAGAGTTTGAGTTTGTTCATTTAGTTAGATAAACGAGGAGCTAGAGTGCTACTAACGGATTGATATGTACTCACGTAGCTCATTTGTAGATATCAAGTGTGTGCAGTCGAAAAATTCCACATAAAAATGTCAAGCTCCAGGTTCCACACATGCAAGAACTACTCTTGAGAAATAGTCGCAACCAGTTTCAAACTAGTGGTGGAGCCGACGGCGGCGAAAAGACAAATAAGTTACTCGAATATATCGCTACGTAAAATTATAGTAATACTATAGTTAGGCGTGTTGGTGACAGAACCTTTCCACCAAACACAGGTCCCTTCAAACGTAATGATTGTCGCTATGCTTATGCATTGTACACTGACAGTCGATTCTATCTTAATCCATACCCGCGGCGCATGTGGACGCCAATGCCCATGGGTTATGGCAGAGTATAGGCTATAGCTGTATGGCAGAACTTGAAAGGACGGGATCATGTCGAAAACGCGCCCAAGAATATTTAATTAAGTCAGGTGTCACCATTTCAATGACTCACGACTTTGAGGCATGCTTGTTCCTGACGAAGACGAATGACAACGCTCAAGGACTGGTAAAAGCCCAGGGCGTGGAGATCACTCTGTGCCGCCTTGTTGTAGCGTGCACGAGCAGATCGAGTCACAAGAGATGTATCAGCGTTGTCCAACTCGTGGGCCGAACTGACAGCCAGGAAACGACAACGGGGTTAATCTGAGGGGTGGTGTCTAGATAAAATAGTCATGTTGCACCGGGTGAGCGGATCCACGTTGCAAATGTTCTG
This sequence comes from Russula lepida, assembly GCA_003316425.1. Taxonomy (NCBI): domain Eukaryota; kingdom Fungi; phylum Basidiomycota; class Agaricomycetes; order Russulales; family Russulaceae; genus Russula; species Russula lepida. The sequence continues at coordinate 56,608 of QFEZ01000106.1, forward strand.
AACGGGTCGCTCGATTGACAGGATCGATTATTTCAGTATTTTTATAATGTATCAGACGCTTTTGGGATTATTGGGAAGAGGTTCCGGGAGCAGTTCAACCGCCTTTCGGAGTCGGATGAATTAATTGTTATTAGCAGACAGGAGTCGAGGAATCGGCGATGTGTCTGCAGCCGATAACCACCAACTAGCTCGACCTCGCTCAAATCTGCATCGATGTCAAATAAATCATCTCTTAATCCAAGACACTGACCTTCCTTGGCGGCAACTGGCGATACATAATTCATCTATTCGGTCTTTGCGCCTGTCAGGTCCATGCTGACACCACGCTCCCTCCATTTCCAATACCCAAATAGTTCATTGTTGCGATGGAATCAGAAGTCGTGAAAATAATGTGAAGCGGTACTATGCGCATGCACGATCGGTCGCCAGTCGAGATAATGTGCCATGGGTCTCTGGTGTGACCTTGGTTGAGCTAGTCACTGTAACTTTCACAGGTCCTGAGTCGGTACCCCACAAAATCACGGCATATGCGGGTTGCTTTCGAATGGCTGAACGCGATAACGGACTCGAGGGGCCTCGCGGAGTCTACCATTTCATATATCCACGCCTGTATACGCATCACGTTTGATTGCCGAGAAACCCGCAGATTGGACATCGGGTGTTAACGGTAACAATTACCGAGTGGAAACGTGTACGTACTCCAAGAATTCCATCGTGAGGTATCTTGAGAGGTATTTTTTATTGGTCAACCTTTTTAATGGGGAACCGCGTCTGCATATCAAGTGGCATTAGTACTAGTATGATCAGCCAATGGGTGCTCCCGTCATCAACCACACACAACCGTGATCGACGGTTAGGAGGAACAGGAATAGGTTCAAAGCTATCACCTGAGTTCGTCCACTCATAGCCAGAGAGCAATCCATATGCGTCAGTCAAAAATTCGCTCCCTGCTCATTAGTTGGGAGTATTTACTTCAGTACACGCGAATCGACTGCGAGTCTTTCTTTCTCAGAGATGCAAAACGACGTCGCACTCAATCGCTATCGCTGAACTCGAGCCGGTCCTCTTCGTTGTCCTCCGCTGGTGCTATTCGCTCGTACTGACTTACATCAACAGACACGGTTCCATCTTCCAGTAAGGGGGCATCGGACGTAGCAAGGTTTTTGTTGCGCTCGAAAAGTTGTCGTCCTGGAAAATGGAGGATCGGCAACGACACTCGAACAGGGGAACACGTACCCACCTGTCAGCCGAGCAGCTATCTTTTTGTGCTCTTCCCTTTCTTTTGCGGTCATACCCTTGAGTTTTTCTTCTTCGTCACGCATCTTGCGCCGATGTAATTCTCTATCGAATCTGGTCTTCCACTCTTCGAATGAATGTACTGTCACTGGTGTGCCCCGAGTGCGAGCTTCCTCCTCCTATGATGATAATTTGGATTAGTTAGCGAAAGTACTCGAAGATGTAGGCCAACCTCTAAAGCCTTTCGTTCTAATTCCAGGGCCTCTTTGTTTCTGCGTTCTGATCTAGTCCGAATAAGCGTTGATAGCTGCTCTCGTAGATGTGAGGCGACAGTGAAGGTCATCGCCATCCCTATGTTTTCTTGTGCCTAGTCTCCTGTCAGTAAAACGCACTGAGCATATACATAGGCTAGCAAGCTCACGACGGCCTGAGAACTACTGAGCAAATCATTCATCTCTTCCTCATCTATCTCCCCGTCTAGTGGGTCCAAGGAAAACTTGGGTAACTCGTCTGGGTAGCCGTCGGTATAGCACACGGTCAACGATAAATTGACTAGAGGAGCATTGAGATGAATTCCGCATTGACTTCGATGAACGTACGGGGCTCCTCCCCGTCATCGATGTCATCCGGTCTGATATCGATTCTTATTTCCTTCTCGGACAGCTCTTATGTGGGACTTCAGCGAATGAAGCTATGGCAGACGTGATGTACAGACTTAAGAGCTCATCGGCGTATATAGATTCGAGGACCTGGGTAGCAGTAAGTGAAAGAACCACAATAGGTCTGCTACTGTACCTCGAATTCTTCGAGGATGACATCGGACGACATGGAGGTGACACTGAGCCAACGACGTCTGGCGGCACGTCGGACCGGACTTTGCCGTGGCTGTCTGACGGGTGTGTTCGCTGCGTCATTCACCCAACTCAACTCGGAGATGTTGTCTCCATTAATTCACCGCACCAACACCATTTTCCGTGGATCACGTCCTTTCATTCCATGGCTACCATCCTCACTTGTTGCTTTACGATCCACCCATGTTTTCCGAGCTTATTCGTGGTCCAGCCAGTCCGAACCGGCGAACTGGAGTCACTTGAATGACATTTACAGTAGAGCGGTGGATGTGAATCCAAGAGAACTCCCCACCTCCCCAGATGAGAGGTGGGCTATCCATAGTCGCTCCAGGATAGCAAGTCTGAAGCCACCCAAGGGTCCCTATGCCGGTAGGACCATTTCCCCCTTCGAACCTCATGGTCTTCTCACGTATCAGTCCAGGAAGGAGTGTCGAAGTGAAAAATGGAAACGTTGCTGACGCACTGAATAAGCTACAATACACCTTGCGGAGGAATAGGGTTTTCACAGAACTCAAGCTAACTGCACGACACGAAAAGAAAGGTTATAAGCGGAGGAGATTGAGCAGTGAACGCTGGCGAAGGAGGTTTGCACACGAGGTATGGGCAAGTTTTTTATGGTGTGACGTATCTTGATCAGCGTTTTTTAGGTGCGGAAAAAGGTTCAGCTGGTGAACAAGATACGTGCTCGAGGCGCGTAGATCTAGCTTACCCTTTTGGTTGTCCTGCCCTTGCCTTCTACCGCCTTATTACCCTTCATACACAATTTGATGCTGCGCTCTTCACTAAATATGTCCATGTCTCCGAGCAAACAGGCAAAATGAATCTCCATGACTCGTAAACGCCGAACTATGAACACAGTACAAACTTGCGAATCCTGATCCAATGGCCACGCCCGGACGTGTGTCTCCTCACTCTACTGATCAGCCGGGAAGCCAGCGCGCACCTCCTTCGTGGTAGCGATCACTTGATGTAGAGCTTCACATGATGCGTGTATAACGAGATGCTCAGGGAGCGGCGAATACCTGCCTGCTCTAAGCGACATCTCGGTCACCCCCATTTTCTGATAGCTCGTGCCTCAAATGCCATGCTACATGCGTCTTCAACGTAATTGTAGCCCGTCTCCGCCCTTCAAGCCTGTGCTAGCATACTGATGGGTCCCCTGATTTCCGTACCTGCATGCAGGCTGACCGCTCCACCATTATCTTAAACCCCATCGGCTCCCTGGCCGCACGTCATCCCCAAGCGCCTCGTGTGGCACACGCTGAGAACATTGAAAGCAATTGACCATTTCGTTTGTTTGCCCAGCAGAGAAGGGTGGACTGCCAGCCTAATTTCGCTTCCCGATCACACTTCCCAGGCCCCCTCGGTCAATGCTGTATACACTCCACCTGACTCTCTTTAGTGCTGCCCACATGGATTGTGGTGCAGGGCAGAACTACATTGACTGAATTTCTGATCGCATGCACGTGCTGGTCAGCACATCGACCCAAGTTTTCCTAACAGGTCGACATCTGAATCTGCAATAATTAAATATCGGCTGCTGAATCCTCTCCGAGCTGGCGACGGCCTGGCGACAAACAGCATGTGCGCATACATGTGAGTCCTGTCTCTCGTCGCTGAATCCGGAGCTAGACTTTATATAGTACGGGGCCTGTTAAGGCGAAAGCAGACACAGTGTGCCAGCCCTTATCCAGTCCAGTCCAACCTATTTAACTGACTGAAAGCAGGGATTACCATGTGCTATAATGTAGGACAGACACACTGTCCTTGGGCCCTGCGATATACTGAGCGCTGGCTCTAGATCATCGATGGGCGATTCCATCAGACGTGTTGCCATTTCAAGGCAATGTCTACGCGCCGCCAAGACTGTATGCGCCATGTTTGCTTCTTCAGCTATCGCCATCCTGCCCGTACGTAGAGGATAAGCTTGCGATTTATCGTCCTGACTCGGAACCCACAGATTGTACGTCGAGGAGTTGCAGGTGCAAGCGAACAATGGATGCACCTATCCTAAACCCCATTCGGCTTAGCCCAACACGATGCCCAGACTGCGTGCAGAAAGAGAGGTTGAAAACTGGGTCCGAATCAGAGTCGTGACACTCAGGCACTGACACATATTTTATCTAACATGGCATACAGCATTTTGGGGCATCGTTGCGCCACAGTATAATAATCACCATATGTTTATTCCTTGTATTAGTTGGACATCATCTGGACGCTTGGTTCCTTATTTATACATGTTTATGCGCGTCCTTGTTTCTGCCTATTTTGCCACTAAGCGCCCGACCACCAGCAAGCGGATTTGGCTAACGTGGTTCCAGCTCTGAGTTGGTCTTTATTCTCTTCGTCTTGTTCCACATTGGCCTGCGAACTTATTATTAAATGTCTTTTTGTCCCGTGGCGACGGTTAAGATGGCGACCTTTGGTATAAAGGCCGTCCAGTTGTAGTTTGGGGAATATTGCAAACTTCAAGTCTTCACACATTCGCTACACAACATGGGGATCCCAGGTGATATCGGCATACCAGCGACAGAGAACCTCAGACTATACCTTTCTCAAGCAACACTTCCTCTCATGAAGATCCCTCGTGGTGCACCACCGCTTCCACCTTCGGGACACAGAAGTCACAGAATTTTCTTAACCACACGGCCAGAAAGACACAGACGCTTAGTGTCGATCCGACCTCTGAGGATGGTCTCAGATGTAGAAATATCAGGGTGTATGTGTTCACAGTCATCCCTTCTCCCAGCAGGTGCGCTCACGCAAACCGAATTATATTAGACTTGAACAAGGTCGTCCCAGACTACGCCTTAAACGGCGGAGATTCCAATTCAGAGACGGGAAACGCAATCCGCATCCCCTGCAATCCGACTTTTGATATTCCGCAGCCACATATGATTCCTCCAACTGACTTGGATCGGTGCGACGACGTCATCTGAATGACTGTCCAGAGTTCAAGATTCTGAATTACTTTATACTTCTTCAGCTTCTCGTGCTGGCTTGACTATTTGCCATTGCAAACGACGGAACGCACTTTGCATCTTGTGCATCCCAAGTCACAACAGTGGTCCTTCGTCCTCCAAATTGGCGATCTAGATGACCCGCACTTTAAATATTATGCATGGGAGCTGGCACCTTACATTCATAGTACGAGCGGGCGGAAAGCAACTGCGATAGTCTTGGCAATGCCTCCGTGGACGTTGACCCCAACAGATTTGCAGTGCTTCGCCACTTGCAAGGAGGCAAGAAATGATACCCTCCTTATCTGAATCAACCCCTCTAACTCTTTGTGCAGTTTCCACAGTTCGGTGCAACCGGACGTTCGTGCCTCACTGACGATCAACGCATATGGGGAAAGGCTAGTCGATCTATTCTATACGTCTTTCTCGTTGTCCTGATTGCGCAATGCAGCTGTACGATATTTGTGTAGCTAAAGACTGCCCGTTTTTTGCCGTGACCAACTATTATGGTTGGGTTTTTGGGGTATTCTCAAAGGGTTTGTAGTCAAGTCTTTTCAAACGGTAGCAAGGCTAATCCATGCACCGCCTTGCTTAGGCTGGAGTGTGGCCGTCATTGGAGAGGTTCAGACGTACAAAGACAATAAGCCAACAATACTGCAACATTTAGTCTATTGGGTATCATCTTCCATGAATGAGCCTGGTACCTATCGCCGTCCCGAGGTGGGTAACGAGCGCGTCCTCCCATCTGGGGAATGCCCGTGTCTCGTCTATGATGTTATGGCGAAGAACCCTCGGGCGGCCCTCACATTGTTCTCAATGGACTGATGACCGTCTTGAGTAGGTCCCCGAAACGCACATTTACCGAGGTCTGATTCCCGAAACACTAGACATAGGACCCGCCGTTGCGGATGACACCGGTTATAATCAATCAGAGACGGAATCTACTTGGGATGGGAAAGACGATGGTAAGACTCACCCCTCGGATGTGAAAGCGTTGCACGACATCATCACCATTCCGTTTCACAGACTTACAATCCGGGTACAGCTTTGCGGCCCAGAGCGACATATCACATGCCGACTCAGACAGGACAGTAACTTATTATCCGAAAAGAGTTCGTCGGAATTACGAGCCCCGTGACTGGCTCATTGCTTGTCAAGAGGCTTGGGAGGGAGAGACGCCCGGCGAGAAGCCCTTTATTGATGATACCACCAGTGAGGGGACCAGTCATTGGTCATCGTACTCCGTGTCGACCGTAAGGGCCGGTAACTGGATTAACCCTGCACCTGCAACACTACGAAAGACCCCGACCTCTAAACTCAGGGAAGCGTAGTAATTTGGATACAATTTATGTAAATACCCTCCAATCGCTAGAAGCTGAGTGCTGAGCCCTAGATTATGGTGTCAATACATACAAGCTGGACCGGATCCAGACTATTCCGTCTTTTCAAGGACTTCTTCAGCTAAGCTTGTCTGGGCGGGTGTTCTACTTCCGCCGTGGGCAGACAACGGTGTACTATTTTGTAGGATAGATGATTGTGATTGAGCAGTAGTGAGGCCAGATTCAGCAGGATCTGCAGAGGACGGATATAGTCGCATCTGATACGACGCAACCGTTGGTGGCTGTACCTTGGTAGCAGATGAACATCGCGAAGTAGACGATAGGGATCAGAAGTTTACATCTGTTATCGGGTCGAGATAACTAGCCAGGCCGAGGGCGGCTTGGTACTCATAAAAATTGAGGAGGATAGCCAGGACATCTATGACGTGAATTCTCCTAATGTCAACAAACGCAAGGCCACGACGTACGTACCTGCGACAGATAACAGCTCACTCTCTTTGAGACCAATGAATTCTATCGCGAACCGCGAAGCGTCAGGTGAAGATGGCTTGTGGGTTGGAGGGGTGGGTAATGATGCTGATGGCGCCGATGGCGACACGCGGGCATCTAAGGATAGCGAATGTGGGCCATCGACGATCCGTTGGGCGAGAATGTAACAGGCAGTAGCGATGATTTTCGGTGGGTAGAGGACGCAAAGGGGAGTGCGGTACCTGAAAATCAGATGTATCACAACCAGAACACAGCCTGGGCATGGGGATGGAAGAAAACTGACGAGTCGTGTGCGATGCTCCAGGCGTAGTCTTGGAACCGATATGCCACGTCATGCGCGTCGAATAAGTCGACGAGGTCGGCATGTGGGCTGTCGATGACAAAGTCAAAGCAGAGTGCTTCTAGGAGGACCTCCTCGGCAGCGAGAATCTGGCTGGAAACCTCATCAATTTCCTGTGAAAAGCAAGTGAAGAAAAAAAGGTCCATCTCAGAGCATATTACACAAAAGAGAACGAAAACACGTACTGGGCCACTTTCTGGAATGTCTCGAACATCTATTCCCTTTGCCTTGGACTGGCATACCCTAGCTACATCCTTGAGCTTCCTTCCGCACTCCTCTGTCTTTGTAGCAAGAAATACGCAGGCGGCCGCGATGGTCTGATGACGTATTAGTGACGAATGAGGAGGCCACGAGAGTTGGTACAAGGACAGAGACTGACTTGACGATGATAATCAAGCATAGAATACCGCATAAAGAAGCGATGGAACCACGTCGCAGCCGTGAATAGGCCAGGGGAATGGCTGAGTGAGAGACGAGAGTTGGTTGAGTATCAAAAGAAACGGGGGTTGGAAGAGTTGTCGGCACGCACAGGCCTATCGATGTACCGAGGCGATACAAGAACTCGATGCCTCTGGATCTGTCATACATCTCCTCGTGCAGCGATCTTTCTTGAGCGGTCGGAGTGCAGGAGAGGGCAGAAATGGGGAAAAACCATTGTGAGTTGGTGGTTGTCTCTGTGGACATGTTGGCATCTCCCGGGGTCGACGGAACAACAATCACGGCGCCAACGAGCCTCCTGAGTGGCAAGAAAATTTCAAGGACAAGTTCATATCTATGATCGCAGCAAAAGGTCGTGTATAATGCGTGGCCAATCATTTTAGTTCACATGATTCTCTATATCGATACCATCGGTCCCAACCCTCAGCGGTCAAACAGAAATCACCACCAATCCTGTACATTGTTGCCTATCCCATTCTTGCTTCGGCGATTGCGGCTTGGTCAAGCAGTCAAACGGGGTCTGCCTTGCACACAGATAAGCCCCGTCTAATCATGAGCTAATCCTCTTTCATAACACCTTTGGCACCAGTCGTTGATGTGCGGATCTACGAAGCCCGACGGTCAACTTCTCCTTCCACGGAACATACTGTACCGGAAACCCACTGTATGATTGAGGGAACGACCGGCTAAGAGCGATCAGCCACAGATCACTCCGCCGTGGATCAGACGAATCATGGGGACTTACAACTGGTTGCAGGTCCTTTGGCACTGTGGGCCATTGCAATCTTGAGGGTGCGTCAAGCTAAATCTGCACCAGCGACTTTCACATCGAATCTAAGAATTGGTTGTCATTCGCCGTCAAGTCGTCTTCGCGACACCATGGCTGACCTCCTCCTCTTGCTGTAGAAACAAAGTCAGACGAACCGCAAGTCCTCGTAGTCGGACCCACTCACCAGTTGTACTTCGTGTTTGCAATGAAGGTAGGTGTGTTTTACTCTTTGCAGTGGCCTTCGTAAGAACGGACGAGGACGTACAAGAAGAGGGGTCTCACTCACCTCCTCCAGTGGCACATCTTGGAGAAAGCGAATGACATTTGCTCAACGACCGGATGCCTTAAATGCTAGACCACACCGCACATCCGAGAGGTTGGCACCGGCCAACATACAAAACAACAAAAAGGTTCGGGCGTATTAGATAGTATCATGCACTTCGATAGCGACTTCTGGGCAATCGACGAAACGAAGATTCGTAAACCATGATCTCGAGTGCTCGCGCGGGGATCTCAGGCCATGGAATAAACGGCATCTTTTACTTCATCTGCAGCCGTTAAATGCCACCGACCCTGCGATGGCAAATCGCCAAAACGCTAAAGTCGAATCGCCTATCCCAGCCCGGCTGCGAGTCAGGGGTTGGGTATCCCGTATCTTCAACGAGGCAAACACGAGTTCCCGATAGCGCTTTCGCTTGCGTCTCAGTGAGGTGCAATGGTCGCAGGGTCCGTCCGAATTACATGTGAAGGACGTTACTCGGCCATAAACGCTCTGGTGGTTCATCTCGTGTCCAATGACGGCCAAGCACGAATAAGTGCACCACCGCCTTACCCCTGCCAGCATGACATCCTACAGCCACAATATAAGGAGGTTCTTCGATGACGGAGTTTTGCTTGATCTCGAAATGCACAAGTTGTCCCTTCCGTGTCTTTCCGGTCGGGGTATCTAGATACCGGTTGGCAGTAAGGTTGTACAATTGAAGTGACCTTGGGACAGGGGATCCACACAGATAGGCAACTCCTATCCCCCACTTTGGTTCATACACCAGTGAGCGTCAGTAGGGAAGAGCACGAGGACATGCTCGCCTTAGTGGGGATTTGTACATATTACGTGCCCCCTATTTAAACCGCTCGGCAAAATTCATGATTCCGTTTGTCTGAGGTGATAAGAGCCAACTGGCTATAAATAAGTCTGAAATGTATTGGCCGTAACGAAACAGGTAAAAACAACCTATAAACCTGCGAACATTCCCACTAGATATTGACTCACACCCCCTGGTGTCAAAACACCTACATCCGAAAACACAAGGGAGATCAAGTCTGGTCTGTGGTCGTCGTCAGATTGTGAAGAGTCAGGAGAGGAACCAAACCAAACGTAGTATAATCCACATCGGGGTTTCTTTCCATTTGCTCAGACGTCATAGTTCGCTGTGGCGATGCTCTTAGTGACCGTGTGGGTTCTGGTGCGGGCCGGTTCGTTGGGTGAGTAAAGGAAAGAATCCCGGAATTATGCGTCGGCAGGTCATATTGAGATAATGGGAACAAGCGGTGGAATTTGTAGCTGAGAGTCGCCGTATCAGATGACCGCGAAGCGTAACGTTATGTAGGGGATCTACCTTTCCGCCAATGCGTAAAATGGTTTGTTCTCCGCCTTTGCGATAATAGCCATTTGGTTACTCCCAACGGCATTGATCAATCCACCACTCTCGACAACTGCCTCCGAGCCAACGAGGACAAAATCAACTTTATCCATGACATAAGCAACGGCGGAATCAAGCACCACTGTGCATGGGATACCGGCTGCCGTCAGAATCTCGTGAGTCTTGAGACTATTTAAGGGTGTGTATGCGTAGGGTTAAAGGAAGGGTAGAATAGAGTCCGCGCACCCAAGGCCGCGGGGACGAGCTTCGGTTACATAAACAGAAATACGTTTACGAGTATGCGCATGGAGAAGAGCTTGGGTGACAACTCTCGAGTAAGAGTGGGTAAGGATCTGTGGCGCCTCAGAAATACCAAGGAGCCGATAAACGCGGAACGCACAACAGAGTCATCCTTGATAAATCCAAGCACAAGCTCGGCTATCTTGGCGCGAAATTTGACAGCATAAGATGTGTAGCTTTTCCCTTGGTGGACTATTTCCCTCTTGAGCTCCGAGAAATTCTTGATACGGTTGTGACCTAGGTACATAGCTCGATCGGTTTTATGGATTTCAGTGGCTTACCGCTGACTCATGTGGGAATAACGTCACAAATCCGATGAAGAGTTCGCAGCCAGCAGTCAGACCTATTGGATTTGGTACCCGCTTTTTCAAAGATTCTGCGCCGTCGTTGAGAGCTTGGACGAGCTCAAACATTGTGCCCGCTAAAGAGAGGGTAAGGTATCGTAAAGGCGCTACTGTGCCTGGATGTACCATCAGAACGTGTAACGAGCTCCGTGAGAGATAGAATGGCCGCTAAAGGGGGAGATATCTGGATCCTTGGATGAGAACACGGGTCTCGATAAGGTCAGAAGAGTTCGGGCTCACTTCTCCATCAGCAAGGGCACGTTGGTAGGCTTCGTAGACGTCGAAGACAGGTTGAATGGCATCGAAATCAGAGTTTGGTTCAATGCTCCCAGATGGAACGGCAGTCTGGTAGATTGTGGTGGTCATGTTCTTGTGACTTAGGGAAAGCCTTGCCAGGGACGGCGGGATGTCACGCCACAGGGACGGACAGCTCGGCCCGGTCCGGAACGAACATTCATCCCCTCTGAGTCCCCTGAGGAAAACAACAGCCAGTTTACAAGAAGCATCCTTGTATAGAATGAATAGAAGACTGCTGAGGGGCAGATGTACAATATCCACATGCATACTCTCACCCTGGTCCGGAACCCAAGCTCACCAGTTAAGGAAGCAAAATTTATCAACTACCTGACGACAAGACCATAAGGCCACACCCTCATAATGACGTCACTTGTACTACAGTCTGCGCAACAGAGGGGGGGAACAAAGTGGGTCAGAAGCATCGCCATTGTAGGTTCCTTGTAGAGTAGCCCCTGGCCTCTTGTCTCGGCCAGTCTTATTGAGACGGTTCCCTGGATACAGTATGGAAACAGAGCGCGGGTGGCCGTGAGATCGGCAAGTTTCTGAATGGCTTGACCAGGTGGGAAATAAGGGCGGCTGTAAGCGACGGATTGATACAATAATAAGCCAGGAACGGCGGGCGAAACCTAGATATTAAAATGAACCATTTCGCGTAAGGCTCGTGACTGGGAGAGGAAACGCTGGCAGACCGCAATATATGCTGCTGGCGCAGGATAGTCAAAGGACAAGAAGGAATAAGCGAGAGATGATGAAATGTGGAAAGCAACAAAAGGAGATACGAAGGAGGAAGAAATCCGCGGGAAAGGCGTGCGTCGGCCCAGTCAGGGCGAATCTTGGAAAGGAACGCCGTCGTCGAAACACGTTCCGTGTCGGTCACACAGAGACGCCTCAGATGCCGTCCTTCCACAACCGGTTGCTACCGTCCGCCCCGTTCCTCTCGCCACGCCGAATATCCTCCTCATTTTTCACAGAAGATTATGCTTGTCTCCTCCCTCCTCTTCATATAACTCCTCCCCGCTTTCACCGTTTGCCCTCTTTTCCCATCCTCCTGCCCTCAGAGGCGTGTTCTCTTCCCCTTTTCGCTTTTTCCGACGCTTTTCGTCCTCTCACGCTTTCCAGTCGCCACGCTTTCGCTTCCGTCTGTAAGCCATCCTCCCTATAAATGTTTCGCTCTCTCTTATCCCCTTCCCAACTCGACAGTCACCCGTTCCTCCCCATCCCACCATTGCCCTTCTCCTGACAATTCTTCATGGTTTCATCTCCCCCCGAGGTCGTGTTTTCAAGTGATGTGCCCACCATGCACGAGTGGTCAAGGAGGACTGGAATTCCACTAATTAGTGCAGACGCAATTGGTGTCAATTATGCCCGGGCCCGCAGGTGGCTGCAATCTATTCGTAACCAACTCGTACAGCATTACGGATGGCGAGATGTTCTTCCCCTCGACGACCGCATGCTCTTTTCTATCGAATGCAGCCCCCCTCCGAGCCTTCCTCGGTCTCCCAATTTCCGCCTTCAGGCTCCCATGCATGCTTCGTCCCTCTTCAATCCCGACAGACGTGTCCAGTGGGAGATGGTCTTCCATGGTGCAGTCTTTCCCTATCTCCGGCACACCGTCCCCCCAGTAGCAGATATGCTCTACCTCCTGCAATGCCTTCTTACCGGTGTCTTCCTCCTGATCAAAGAGGAACAAGTTCCAGGCGAGGGCACGTACCGCACCATCCGTGGACTTCCTCCCGTCGAGTGGGTCGCCGCAAATGAAGCAGAACTTGTCAGAATATTTGGGGTGCCACATTACCGTGCACTATTTCGTTCTGCCGGTGATAGACGCACTTCCTTCAAGCTCGAGCACCTCCGGTAAATCGGAATAGTGTCCGAACCCTTGTCCACCATGTCCGCAAGGCCTGCGTCGGCGGGCTGACTGGTATGACATCAAAACGGGGCCAACGCATCTTTTCCACGAGGCGACTGTCGCCTCTATGATCCGCTTCCCCTTCCGTTTCTTTTAATAGTCGTGTTGAACACTGCTTTTCCGTTAATTTTTCTCCTCGTACCATAATCACTCTAGAGGCTACGCATGCTCATTTAGGTCGCTGTGCTCACCAAGTTTGTTATCCGTATAGTCTGCATCACTTTGTCGCATTATTCGCTTTTTAATCGACTCGGTCATTGTGCACTTTATATGTAGGTATCGTCAATGTTTTCCGTATTCACCTTTCTCTATGCATTGTATCACGATTTCCCTTTTTTATTATATCCTTCCAACTCATGATAATTCGATTAGCATGCTGTTACTGTTTGAACGGGAATGATGGTTATGACATGCCCTGTACACTCTGGGTCCTAAGTAGTAGTAGCTACAGAATGGTGGCCCGGGCCGAGTGCCGGCTGCGGAGACCATAAAAATAAAAATCCGAAAGACATGAGCGGTGATACACCAGTACGTTACCTTTTATTTCGCGGGATGAGTGGCACAGAGGTCCTCTGTCAAAGCACAACATGTCTTAATGGCAATCCTCCCTCCCGCCTTGAGTGTCCCACCTGTCACAAGTGAGCTTCAATTGCCGCATCACCCGGAGGCCCATCCGTTTATCACAGATTTTCACAGACTTGGAATAAAAGGTTCCTTTTTCTGCGGCCAGGAGTGCTTCAAGGCTGGTTGTGAGTCATGTTCGTGTTTTCCCATTCCAGGAGCTCACTAGAGTTTCCAAAGGGGTCAGTGAGCACGGTGGATCCGTGAATCAGCAGTTGCTCATTCCGAATTCCAGAAAACCCACAAAGTCATTCATGAGATCGCCGCGCCACGTCAAACGTCGCCGGACGGTTCTATCGTAAACGGTGTGTTCTTCATCCAACCACGGCAGCCATCGTCTTACATTTGCCACAGACGGGACGTTCAACCCCTTCCCTAGCTTCTCCTTCTCTGGCCTTCTGCGCCCTGTATATCCTCTTTCGCCGACAAGAATTGTACCCGATCATATACCGCGGCCTGATTATGCCGAAGATGGTTCTCCAGCCATTCTTTCTCGACTGACGTCCCGACTGAACAAATACTTTCAAGGGCTTCCTATCTCGGAGACGAGGCGTGCCGGTCAACCTCCTCGTATATTGAGTCTAGGGGAGCAGGAAAAGATGAGAACTGTTTGTAGGGTTAGTGCATGCTCCAGTTTTGCAGGCATGGCATTGGTCTGATATCGTTTATCTTGTAGCTAGCTCGTGAAGTTCTCGACCTCGCCGCGTCGCACATCCGCCCTGGGATCACAACAGATGAAATAGATGCTGTGGTACACCAAGCTTGCATAGAGCGTAACGCATATCCGTCACCCCTGAATTATCGACGCTACCCTAAATCGGTTTGTACGTGAGTAGCGTTTCGACAACTGGATTAGAATCCCCGGATCTGATTTTCAATCGTAGCTCGATCAACGAAGTAATTTGTCACGGGATCCCCGACCAGAGGAAGCTGCAAGAGGGGGACATCATCAACATAGGTACGTCTGATTACTCGCATGGAGGTTCTGTTCTTCACCTTCCCCGCAAGACGTAACGTTGTACCATGATGGTGAGTGTCATTTTCGGGAACTAACGTGTGTCATTTTCGGAACGCGGAATGATGTTGGCGATATCAGGCTTCCACGGCGACTTGAATGAAACATACCCTGTGGGACGAATAGACGAAGACTCGGAGCGGCTTATCCGAACCGCGAGGAAATGCCTCGACGACTCGATCAAAGTTTGCAAGCCCGGTGCACTGATTCGAGATATTGGGAAGGTCATGTGGGTACAGGAGTGGAACCTTATGCGGGCTTCCATTGCCTTCCAAACTGACAATTTCCAGTGAACCTATTGCTCGGGCGAATGGTTGCTCGTCTGTCAGAACATACACTGGACACGGAATTAATGATCTTTTCCATTGTACCCCCAATGTGCCGCATTATGCCAAGAACAAGGCAGTAGGAACCATGAAAGCAGGAATGGTGCGTGACTGTTTGCTCCGAAAGAACATTTTTAATAAATCAACTACGCAGTGCTTCACAATTGAGCCCGTAAGAAGTGGCGCTATTGCAGACACGGATATAACCTGACATGCAGCTGTAGATGATAAATCTTGGTGGCAATTGGGATGAAGTTCATTGGCCGGATAACTGGACAGCGACGACCGTTGATGGGAAGAGAAGTGCACAGTTTGAAGAAACGCTATTGTGAGTATGCCACATATCCAGAGCACCCCCACCTCGATTGATCGGCTTTCAGGATCACGGAAACGGGGGTTGAAGTTCTTACAGCAGGGAAGCCGCGGGATTTGTAGCGATATAGCCTGTTCGGACGAAGACAGGCTTCTACCTTATTTTGGTCATGCATCAACCTAGCTGTTTTACAGGTTTTGTATGCTGTCGGTGTCGAAGTGATCTTCGTGCAGGTGACTTTTGCTGCCACATGCATGGTGGTCAAGACGAGACATGTGTAAACCCTATCATTTAATGTGGAGCGGGCGCAAGGTGTAAAGGCGAAAGGGGACTAGTGTTCATCCAATCACCCTCCTTGAGACGCTAGCGCTCTAGTGTATCGTTCCCAATCGGTCACGCTGTTGCGATGTTGTCAGAGCGCTACCGTCACTAGTACTTCGAGTATTCCGCAGTTACTTTTTCATGTCTTCGACCGAGCCATACCTTCTCATCGAGCAGTGTGGATCCAAATATGGCAGACTAATATATGTCATTACCGAACACATCCCGTGAGTTTGCGCAACTTGAATAGACACCTCTAATAGTGCCATTGACACATCTCCAGCGCTTCGGGAGGGTATCCTGCAAGCACGGTTCGTTCAAACATGGTTTTCGAAACGATGACGTGCACACTGAAGATCTTTTTTATTATTATTTTCATTTCACTAAAAGCGAGAGATACGCTGTATGGATCTCGGCATGACCGCCTTGGGAAACTGGAAGGCCCAGCAGGGTGGATGCACGCACATACAGGTAAGGTCCCCTACGCCGATACTCTTTGTCCGTAATCGGCGCGTATCTCAACGTGGGAGAATCTCCCCTTTCCCCCCTCCCTCCCTCTTTTTTGTTCGGAAAACTTGCTAGTTCTTCAACGAGATCAATGACCTCAAGTGCGTTTCCTTTTTCTTCCCCTCCTTTACCTGGACCGAACTGACCTGCCAGAAACCTTTGAACCTTTTTTTTTTGCTTTTTGCTGACACCCTTATTATACCCCTTCTTACATCACTGGCATCCCCCCGGGATTTTTGCTTTCGCTTCCGCCTTGGTTGAGAAGGTGCACGAACTGTGGCATGGAATTCTCCAAGCACTACCTCAGGCAAAACCTTCTTATGGAGGTGCGCGGTGTCCCCGCATAGAGACATACCACCATACTCCTCCTCCTCGCCCTCGCCATCACCGTCGTTCATGTCATCGTTGTCCGAGTCGTCCTCCGCAAAAAGGCATCTTTCTTCAAGTTGTCCACCCTTTCGTAGTTTTTTTTTTTTTTTTGCGAATTCGACCCTACCCTACAATCACAGCAGTCACTTTACACACACAGTAATTCGTAGCTTGTTGCTCTAAAAATACGACTCTTTGATGATGGCCCCACCACACAGTGATGCCCCTAAGCAGAAGTCGCCAGCACCAGCGTCAACTGACCCGACCCTGCCGCAATCACTGGCGGCTACTGCGCCACAACTTGTATGAATGGAGAAGATCGAAAAGAGGAGCAAGGAAATTTCTTCTTCCTTCCTTGATCCGGTCGCCGGTCGCTCGCAGACTCGGACATGATGGCGAACTGGATGAGGCGTCGTGTATCATCATCACCAACCCGATTGTCACACTCTTCACTTCCGCCGGACAAACCCGTTTCCGTTTTTCAGTGCCAGGGGTCCGCGTCGTCTTGTGGCCTGTGAAGTTTACCCTTGTTCGCAGAAGTTGAATCTGTACCATACTATAAGGTTCGAAGATGTGCACAATTCGAACTTTCTTGTGTTTGCTGGTCGGAGTTGTGGCTAAAATTAATGCTGTACGCAGGTGCGGTGATGCGGATGATGACCCGACCGATAATTGACCGACCAATATCGTGCGTGTTGCGCTCGGATCCGGATCCGAGACTGGATCCGTCTGGCACACAAGACATACAGCTGGAAGTGTTCGTTAAGATCGACTATCATAGGGATACATTAAGGATAAATTCAGCAGAGATCCAATCATTCCTCAAACGTCGATATTGACGGCTTGCTTTCCCGAATTTCGTTGTTGATGTCTTCCGTGCACTCCTTGAACGGTTCTCGCGGATCTAGTGCACCGATCCGTTCCACCGTGACTCGATCAGATAAGCTTGCCCTCCGCTCTCGTCGGTGTAAGCTACCCTCAATTGGCGACCCCGGCGGCCGCAGAGGTCTGCTGGTCGACTGCCCTTGAACCCCAGCCGCCCTGAGCTTCTGCAGGTCTGCGTAAGAGCCATGCTGGCTTCGTGATCCCACACGATTGGGAGTGACATGCCCATCGTCTGAGCGCAATATGCCGAGAACGTTGTCGTAATCCCCTGTGTCCTCATCATCTGAGACTTCTGGCGATGCAGCACGGCTGGCATCTCGACTACGGGGTAGGGAACCAGCCCATGCACTCGTCCCACGCTCAGCGCTACGGCTCCATCCGAATAAACGCTCATCGAGCCAATTCTATGTGACGTAAGAAACGGTGCCCTCATCTGACTTCGTTCATGAATACGTACCATGGGATGTGCAAGCAGATTCTCTTGAGTTTCTGTAGCAGCAGCCCCGCTGTCCCTTTGCCACAACCCCGGTTTTCCGCTTGACATGGGAACGCTGGACGAGGGGAACAAAACTCGATTCTGAATCAAAATTATTGTCAGGAAGGATCTATAGCTCCGCGGGAATCTGCATGCCTTATCGAAGTCATCGTAAAGCTTGGGACCAAATTCATTAATGATGTCCATCAGCTCATTTGAGAGCGTTCGACGCATAACTTTTAATCGCTCAAGGTACCGCTGTCGACCGGGCATGAGCGACACGATGAGCGGTCTTAGTGATCTGGCGAATCATTCAGTTGCCGGAATCCGAATAAAGACATACGACTTCACTTTAGAACGTCCATTCCCGCTTCACCAAATTTGAGCGCTGCGTAGCCGATCGCGGGTAGCGCTGCAATGGTCAGGGGTGGCGTTATCAGCCTCCATTTCCACGGGCATTTCGCCTTGATGACAAGTATGGTAGCGATGGCGGCGTAAGAGCTGTACAGCACAGGAGCGACTCCAAGAGATATCAATACTTTCCAAGTCGCGATGACATCGCGACCGTGAATCTTGACCACTGATGCTGCCACGGCCTCTGAGACAGCGTAAGGTGCTGTGAAATATGCCACAAAGCGCCGCATACCTTTAGCTTTCTTCTTCGATAAGATAGAGGCAATCAAGAAGATAGGTCCGTTCAAGATGACACCTGGCAATGCGAAAGTGCTCCAGACGCTCAACAACCCAACACGGTATAGCAACAAGCCAAGCGTCTTCCAACTCGCCCTTTGGGCTCTTGGCACCTTTAGTTGAAATTAGTCCCAAACCGTGCCTGAATCCGGTGGTGTAAAAACTCACCTGATGGTCCCTGAGACCCAAATCCTGTAGGAGTCGATTGTACTTAAGGACGTTTCTCAACAAAGCTTGTAGACGAGGTTCATCCTTGAAAACGCTATACCCATGTAGAAAACGCCTATTCAGTTCGACCACCTGGCTCAGCGTCAAGTGCCACCCAGGAGGCTGGTACAATCGTCTGGCTGCTTGAATAAGCTAAATGTCGAGTTGAGAAGATTCACGTAATATCTCTCGTGCCGCCCACCATGAGAGTATCATAGTCAGGTGCCCGGATTGTGACCGTCTTGAGGGCCTCATATACCAAATCCAAGAACTCGGATACTGCCTCTCGCTTCTTCGGACCTCCGCGTCTAAACTTCTCGACGAATTCTTCCGGAACATCCAACGCTCGCCCAAACTCGATCACGGCACGAGAGCGGAAGCGATCGGCGTGGAAATAAGAGAGCCCGACCGGCACTAGTTTTACTTTTATGTCTGGGTTGTTCGCCATAGCTCCTAATGCCATGATAGATACGCCGGCCTTGAAAGGAAGAAGGTCAGTGCGGTCGTGGCTGCCGCCTTCACCCAGCTGGGTCAGGAAGTTGGACTACGAAAAGGGGTGGGATACACAGACCTTCCGGAAAGATTCCGATGTATTTTCCCTCAGTAAGTCGCTGGTAAACAAGACGGAAGGCTTCTTGTTGATCGACGAAGGGAAGGCGTTTGAAGTCCATTCCATCGACACCCTGAGTCCTCAACTCGTCTGTCTTTTCTCGAATTCGACTTGTCACCTTGCCGGTCTCGCCTCCGAATTCGCGCTTTACTTTCAGTTCGGTATCCGAGATAACTTGTGTAACTTCAGCAACAGGAGAGCCAACAGATTTCGGTAGCATAATTTGCATTCTAGGAGTAAATTCTGATAGGAACTTTGTGCCCTTCCCCAATACGGTAAATGGATCGTCTGGGGAAAGTCGAATTCTCCCCGTACCCGGCGTTGCATAGTCAGCAGCACGGACGACAGGGACTTTGAGACGGTGAGATAACAGAGCACATGATACAGAAGGAAGTAGGAGACGAACGTACTACATGAAATGACCTTGGCAAAAAAACCGATAGCTTTTCGCTTCATGCTTTTAGCTGCGATAAGAAAGCTAACGCGTTGTCGGGTCTCGCGGTATACCTCCATCGCAAGGAGGATGGGGTCGAGGAACTGAGGCAGGAAAGACAATCAAGATTTAGGATAGGAGAGACAGGAGGAGGCCATGCCTGGTTGTGATGCGGAGCAGCAACGAATATGACTGGCCCACTACGGGGAATATTGAATGCGCCTCTGGGGCGGATCTCTCGGAAAAAAGTGTTAACGACATTAGTCCAAATGAGTAGGAAGATGGTGTAGGAGAAACTGGAGGCATAAAACCTCTCCATAAATGACGACTGGCTTGAATTTAATACACCAGAGGGCATGACTGGCGAAAGAGTAAAACACGTAGTGGGGGCTTAGGATGAAGAAGTTTACACAGAAGATCCGGTGGGGTTTGGACAGGCAATAGGTCTAGGTCTAGGTCTAGGCTATTAGCATATCCACATCCAACATCCACCATGTTGACTTTCCTTGACCTGACACGCGTATACACGCATACACACACACGCACCTGCGCTACAGGTCACGTTCACCCTGTTGGAGGCAACGACCATGACCACTGCTGCTGAACCCTCGGATAGACTACTTGTACAAATTGCTTCCTACAATACGGCCCTCCAGGGTCTCCGCGGCGTACCTCAAGACCTAGTTGATTGGCTTTCCCCCACACTCAAAGTTTCAAAGTTTCTCTCTCGGCACCCCCGCGCTCCTGACATCGTCGCGGTTGGCTTCCAGGAGCTTCTCCCCCTCCACCAGGGCCGTATGTATCGTACCGCCTAGCTCCTCTTTGACTCATCTCGTCTCAGCGCGTATGATTAGTTGCTGGCCGCTCAAGGAAAGTCATCCAAGAACGCAATGCTCTCATCCTATCCCAGTTAGAGGCTCACGCCCTAAATGGGGAGCGGTATTCTGTTGTGGCCTCTGTCGTGAACGTCGGAGTCGCATTACTCGTATACGCACTTGATGATGGTGTATTTCATCATATTCGCGATGTCCAGACCCAATGGACTGGCTGTGGTCCAGCTTATATGGGAAATAAGGGGGCAGTGGGTGTGCGTTTTAGAGTGCAAGACAAAGACGGTGGACTAGGAGAGGTCTTTACGTGAGTCCGCGGGGCTGTCTCGACCCTCCCACGCTAAATTATTGCCCAGCTTTGTGTGTGCCCATCTGACTGCACATGATTACAATATAGCAAGTCGGATTGCGGATTATCATCACATCGTTGGCTCACTTCTCTTTCCTCCCCTAACTGGCTACAATGCTGGTGTATCCACTATATATTCCACATCACACTTGTTCTTCCTGGGCGACCTGAACTTTCGGCTTGATCTCCCACCAATAAGCCCGTATGCTGGCAATGCCAATGCTCACCGTGTCGAGGCTGCACTTGACACACAATCCGGACGAGAGGAACTCAAGGAATTCGACCAGCTTCTACAGGAGCGGATGAAACATGCGATCTTCCATGGCTTTCGGGAGGCCAACTTTTGGGACTTCAAATGCACGTACAAGTACAAGATTGGAGAGGTAGATAAGTATAGGTTCGTGTAGTCTCATAAGCTTGCTAGGCAGTCCTGACTCTTAGTTCCATTGTTGTATGGATACAGCGGGCAGAGAACACCGTCTTGGACTGACAGGATTTTATATGCGACGTATCCCGACTCATCAGACATGACAGACGGCTCGGCCATCACTACTCTCTTATACACGTCCATCCCATCTTATACAACCTCCGATCATGTACGTCTTAATCCTCAATCCCACCTTTTTGGTGAAGAATAACTTTCTTCCCAGAAACCTATCGTGACACTCCTACTCCTTCCATCTCCAAGTCGTGCACGCCCGCCAGATAACGTCATCCCCTTGCTTACTCTTCCCCATTATTTCACCCCAAAGCCGGATCCCTTCGCCTCCATCAAGAAGTATATTGGGCGTACTCTTGATAGGATCATTGGCTTTGTCTGGTCGGCGCTTGTTTTCATTGGCGCAGGCTACACAGTGGTTGGTATCTGCAATTTCTTCTTAGGCCTTGGTGCCTGGACATGGTGGCGGTCAAAGCCAGGAAATGGCTCCACAAGCGTGTAGGTGTTACTCTCCCATTCTTGTCCGGGTATGTTTTTTTTTGCTTCGTAACTTCTCATGGTACATCGCAGACCGAGCGAACGATAAAGTATTTATTTCACTTGCTACAGTATTTCTATTCGGAATAGACTGGATATCACCACCGCCGCTGGAACCGCCCCGCGGAGATAGTATGGTGAGTGATCACCTGCTGCATGCAAAGACCTGCCCTGCCGCGGAAGGGAGTTGTAAATGAATTCCTCATCGATTCATTTCTCAAGCGGCGGGGCTGAAATTCTTCTGGGCATCCTGGTACCTGTTGTCCAGTGACAATTGGATATCAGTCTACTCCGAGTCGGCGTGCATTTTGCTGGCATGCCCGTGAATGAAGACGTAAAGGCACCATGCGGGGTAATCACCCCCGTGCAACCCCCTCAGGTCCCGCTCTCGGACATATCTGCCTCCTTCGTAATTCGTACGGACGGCCGAGTCATTGTGATAAACCTATCGTTGTTCTATTCCTGTACTTTCCAGACGCGGGTATTCCAACCCTGTAAGCTGTAAGAGATACACTCGACGACGTAATAGAGCATGTTTGCGCGCCGCCGTCGTTGAGATGGGAAGCCAAGTTAAGATGCTTGCTGCCTCGTACATCGGCTGCCTTATCAGGGCTGCCCAATCTAGTGGCACCCGCCCATCTATCTAAGATCGAGATTGTACCAGCCTCATCATTTCCACTCTGGTCTTGCTCTCTCTTACTATGGTTTGTCCTCCTCCCCGATAACGGGCTTTACAATAATCATTTGCCTAGTCCCACACTGTAGACATCCCTCAAGAACTAAAGGACTCGATTCGCAAGTTCAGGTTCACCCGACACAAAGGCAATGCCGCGCTCGTCGTCAAGATCAACAAGCAAAAGTTGATCATGGAGGAGGTGGAAAGGTTTGATGATGTCTCGCTCGAAGAACTGGGAGAGGGTATAGTAATGGCCCTTCACACACCTCGGATCTCGTCTGATGATTCAACTTCCATTTTGTCCGCCGGCAGAGCTCCCAGAGTCCTCACCGAGATACGTCGTACTATCCTATAATCTCGTGCACAAAGACGGCCGAAACTCGTCTCCACTCGTTCTCATCAACTGGGCCCCAGCGTGCGAGACAGGCCTCCTCACTCTACACGCGAGCGCTTTGCTGGATTTTCAGGATACCGTACGCCCAACCAAAGTGCAGTAGCTTACTCACCGATGTCTTTTTCTACTCTAGGTTGACGTCACCAAGTGCTTGGAAGTGCGTGACGGTGCTGAGGGCCTGACGAAGAGCGCCCTCGAGGCCAAGTTATTGTCTTGAGGGATTGCATGAGACATTACAACCGAAGAAAGGAGGGAACAGCACTTGTATATTAGACAGAAACTGCGAAGAGAATAGACTTGGCACATCGCAGCGATGCATCAAATGCGTAAGACTCAAGGCTGAGCCCGGTAGCTATTTACAATGCCCGCGAGTACCCAACTGTGTCCGACAACGTAGATGACACTGCAAATCCACAAGCGAAAGAAAATGGGTTCTCCCAAAAATTCCACTCTGTACGCTTGGCTGAGCCACAATATTTGTGTCCCAATCCAACATGCGAGATATTTGAAAACCGAAGACCATGACCATGACAGGCGAGGAATAATGAGCGGCAGAAATAACATGTACCAAAGAAAATACTGAGATCAAGGACATGATCGTCAATCTACGTAACGAAGAGATAAAAACATGGCATATACCTGTGAAGTGCAAACCTTGTTAAAGATAACAAATGTTGCCGTCTGGATGAACCACCCCATGATCATATCTTGTCTTGTACGAATGAAGAAAAGGCCCGAAGTCAACGATAGGAATAGCTGGGTAAGAAAACTTGTCAAAGGGGACCGAATAAACGCCCTCCACATTGATGAATGCACAGTAGCGGACGTTGAAATGGTTGGGTAGGTGAGATAAATTCGATAGAAGTACGGAGAAAAGTTGTGTCGGTGATCCAACCGGTGGAGATGGTAGAGATACGTTTCATGGACGAAAGGGTATCCCCAACTGGTCAAGAAAAAAAAAGCCATTAGCGGCGCGGCCAGCGGAAATCCGGAACTGCTAGAAAGGCTACTCACATGGAGTACATGACAGTGCCAAGTGCGAGGAAAGTTCCCGCGCTGATCGTTACGAATCTGACTGTCTTCGCATTTACAAACCTATCGATGTATCGAACTATTCTTGGGAACACGCCTCGCGGTTGCAGAGCCTTGGTCTTCTTACCACCGTCCTGCTGGTAATGGTGTTCCATACCAATGACGCCGACGCACGATACTCCGTAGATTACTGGATATATCTTCCAATGTGTGCTAAGTCCTAGCAAGACAGCAGTCCAATCCCACCACCCGCGTGAGGCGCAGAAGAATGTGAGAAGCACCAAGAGAGTAAGTACGGATTCCGAGGACCCTCTAGTGGAGATGCCGATCACAATAGGGTTCAGAAGGTGGAGAGCCACCAGGAGGGTAGCATGGCGTCCGACTCGGACGTCCTCCGATATAGTAGGTATCGATGCTGCGTTTTTGTTGCCAACGTCTGAATCTGGGTATGCGGAGGGGAATGCCGCATCGTGTTTGGACTCGCAATTGAGGTGAGAAGCCGGCGGCGCGTGACTCGAACCTGCACCTGTGCTGTGAGGAGGACTCGGACGAGCAGCATGTGGGAGAATCGTCGAGACAAGCAGCTTGTGCATCAGAATTCCTGCTAGAATATCACATCCCGAAAAGAGATATTTCCCAAAAGATTTGTGCAGCCACTTGTTGGGTGCGAGGAGAATCGCCAACAAAGGCGTGTAACGGTAGGTCTCTCGACGATAGGGACTGATCAATGACCGTTGTAGCAGCGTCAAGGGTTGTTTGCTTAGGACGTAACCGATACGAGACTCACTCCCCGATATTGATCCACTTCCCAAGTGGACCCTGGGCATGGTTTAATGGCCCGGGGGTGAGGATGTAGGAAGTTGCGTCGGTGAAGACGAAGTAATCGACATCTGTGTACTTTACGAGTGAATGACGGTCATGCCACTCACTATAAAGGACAAGAACAAGGCGAATGAGGGTCGAGAAGACAGAAAGGGATCCAATTGAGATGAGTTTCATCACACGACTACATCCCGACTTTTGGGTGGCCAGTCGGGTCATTGATCGAAGGGCACAAGTTGAAGCGCCTGTGGCAGTCCATCCGACGTGGCAAAACGTAATATTCACGACCACTCAAAAAACACAATCGAAGCACGAGGGTTCTACCGTAGAAAATACTACTCCAGAAACTGCGACAGGGAATAAGCCAGCCTTAGATCTGTGGCGTGGCACCAGTGAGCGTGCAACCCACCCACACGACATATCAACTCACGTATTGAGAAATCCAGCGGAACCCTGTTATGAGGTCAACGATCATTCCAGGCAACGAAAAAAGGGACCAACCCTCGCCGTAGCCTTGTCGCAGTACAACCGAGCACATGAAGATCTCAATAGGGCGCATATCGCTCAACGGTACCTTGCCCTGAGACACACAGGTCAGCCCCCTCCATGTGAACCAACGTAGACATACACTCACCTTGCCCGTAGTCTGGTATAGGCCGAGATGGTGCCTAAGCTCTTCTTCGCTTACGGCACCTGGTGCATCGATCTTGTTACCGAGTATGAGGAAGGGCACCTTGGCGAGCTGCTCAATTGAAAGGAGGGCATCCAGCTCGGCCTTTGACTCGGAGAAGCGCTCAAAGTCGGCGCTATCGACGAGAAAGACAATGCCGTCGACTTCGGGGAAATAGTCGCGCCAGAGACGGCGTGCTGTGAGGGATAGGTTCAGATGCGGAACTATGGTAGTAAGGCTGCGCACACCCCACACGCACCTTGCTGATGGCCACCCAAATCATATGTGGTGAACTTTACGTTGCCGATTGCAAGCTCCTCCGAAGCTAAAAACGAGGCTACTTGAGCAAGCAACGCCAAAGCACGCGGGCATGAATGAACCGACTTGGGTGAAGCGTAGGTTGGAGGGTAGCCAATCTATCATTCTTGAGCATGTGCAGGAGTGTCTGCGCGACCGGATTCATCGAACGAGCAGAATTGACGTGTAAGATAGGCGTACTGTCTTTCCGGCATTGTCCAGGCCCAGGAAAAGGATCTTGGCATTCTTGTGCAAAAGGCCTACCAGGGGAATAAATGTAAAAAGCGGGGAAAGGGAAGAGAGGTGGCAGACCCAATTGAGCGAGGACGTCCCAGAACCAGTTGATGATGAACATTATGCAAAAAACGAGGACTAGAAGCGGGCTGGCTGACGCTCGCGGCGTTGCAGGCGAAAAGTGCGGTGGGCCTTTTCCTTTCTCACTGATCCCGTGACATGCGTGTCGTGGCGTAATCACTCGGATGACGTGGACTCTTTATTTTTCAAAATAGGTGTAGGAGAGGTCTGACACACACTCTGCAACAGCAAACGGACAGAGTGTGTTCTTATACCTGGCCAACTTCCCTCTGCGCTGAACATAATCACCACGTTCTTCGTAGCTAACAGCAGAACGGGTACTGTCTAAACTGTCGCGCTTGAAAGAAGTGTCCATCGGGGGCCGCCCATTTTGCTGTCTGTTATTTGCAACTGTTGTGGCATCCTGTCTCACGGACTTCCCACGGGTCCGTTACGTACGCAGCAGGACCCGGTCAGAGTCTGTCATATTAGTCCCACTTCGTCCCACTTCACTGCACATCCCAACTGTGGCCGTGATTATGTCCATTGCTCTGGAACATCCATGATTGTTGGATTTCTGGCAAGCGCTCTAGCAGTGGGAGTGGCCGCGAATCCGTTTCTTCCCGTCGTGGTTAGCCCAGTGCATCGATACAGTCATGGCCCAGATACCCAAGACGCCTTATTTCACCCTATCGCATCACTACCGGACATTCCTGTGCCGTCATGGACACTAAAGGCGGTTCCGACTACGGTCTACCGCCCTAGATATCTGCAGGATTTACACGACACACCGTGGGATCCCATTGAGGTGCTCGGTCCAGACGTTGAGGATAAACATACCCTATCCCAGCTCGCGCGTATTAGCGGAAATGCCTATGCCCTTCCAGGTCAGAAGAACTGGTATGATGTTGATTCTGCTTGGAACATCGTAAGTCGTCGTTATCTAGGCCACACTTACAACCTAATCATGGTGGCCCCAGAGCTTTCCTTTCGGTTGGGAAGACCCTACAGTTGGCTTCCGCGGGCATGTCTTCTTGTCTTCCGACAACAATACTGCCATTCTTTCAATAAAGGGTACCACACTTCAAGGACCGACGTCCAAGAAAGATAAATACAATGATAACCTTCTCTTTTCGTGTTGTTGTGCACGCGTCGACTTTTCATGGATTTTTTCAACCGTGTGCGATTGCTTCTCCGGACACTGGACTTGCGACGATAGATGTTTGACCAGGGCGCTCATCGAGGATAGTTTGTTTTATTCTGTTGGGATGGTGTGTATTATAATCCCGTCCGACTGTCTGGATTTTACTCACGCGTCTTCATAGAATCTGGTCAAAAACTTAACAGTCATGTACCCAGATGCCAACGTGTGGTTAGTGGGGCACTCCCTCGGCGGTGCGCTTGCATCATTGCTGGGCACAACATTTGGCTTCCCCGCTGTCGCCTTTGAATCTCCAGGGGAGCGCCTTGCCGCCCAGCGCCTTCACCTCCCCATGCCCCCTCTGTCAAACGTATCAGGCTTTCCCATCACCCCAGTTACCCATGTATACCATACTGCGGACCCGATACCACAAGGTGCTTGTACCGGCTTTCGTTCTCCCTGTGCTTCGGCAGGTTATGCTTTGGAAACGCGTTGCCATTTAGGCAAAAGCATTATATTCGACACAGTGGGAAAGATGGGCTGGCGTGTTTCGTTGCAGAAACATCCAATTAAGAAACTCATTTTGGATGTCCTAGAAAGAGACCAGGAGTGGGAGGAAGATAGAGACGTTCCGTTAGCAGTCGAAGAGAGTGATTGCATAGTGAGACCCATCTAGAATCCTCGAAACTTCCGCTAACTGACTGCGTAACATCCAGGACTGTTATAAATGGGAGTTCGGTAATTTCAAGAACATGACATGTTAACCCATCCCATTGACGTTGTAACATTGTACATATCTTCAAGGATGTTATTGTAGCACATAGTTGACAAGACAATTTCAACCCGAATTAGAGGTGACACATTCTGCTCCACCGATCCACCGCCCTTGAACATAAACCCTCTTTATATTCCGGTCATCGCCTGTGAAGAGGAACCGCTCTAACCAAACCTCTATCTCCTTGTCCTCGGGAAATTCCACATGAAGTTCTTTGTCTGCATCAGCACCCCAAAGACCCGGGTTACCTGGACCATCATTAACGCTGACTACTAGTGCGTCAAATGCCTTTCCAGGAGCAAACGACCCTATGCGATCCTCCAGACCACAAACTTGCGCTCCGCCAAGCGTAGCAAGATACAGCAGCGCCGTAAGAGGAAGTTGGCGACCTTCATATGTGGATTTTGGCAATGACCCAGTGGGTGCCTGCATTGACAAAACTTTCGACGCAATGGAGGCGTGCTGTATCGCGGTAAGGATGGAAGGAGAAAAACCACCCGAGACATCTGTACCAAGGCCGACCTATAGCGGTGTCCGAGGATATAATACTCAGTGATCGACAAGCGGATAGAATAGAATGAAAAATAAAAACCTTAATTCCACGGTCGAGGAGTTTGCCAACGGGACACACCCCGCTACGCAAGTTAAAATTGCTCGTCGGGCAATGGCTCACACCCGCATTCCTCTCTTTCACCATGGCGATCTCGTCTTCCTCCAAGTGGACCGCATGTGCGAGTACTGTGCGTGGACCAAGTAAAATGTACTTGTCGTATACATCTGCGTATGAAGTAGCCCAAGGGAAGAGTTCAAGGGTCTTCCGTATTTCGTCCCGATTCTCGGATATATGCGTCTGAATGAGGAGCAAGGTGTCGGCGACTGCTATTTTACGCAGTTTGGATAGAAGGTCATCGGAGCACGCAATGGCAAAGCGGGGTGTTAATACGGGCTCGACAAGCCGCGGCTCAGGAAGGGCGCGAATGTGAGAGAAAAGAGCAAGTGTTGTGTTAATAGAGTCGGTGGCTGATGGTTCCACGTAGTAATCGGGCGAATTACGGTCCATATTACATTTCTAAAAATCCCACAGAAGTTGCTTAGCGCCACACCGAGGTGTAAGGGTTGCCATAGATATCACGCACCCCGACAAAGGCACGCTGACCTGGGCGTGACGGACGATTCAGATGGGCTTGAAGAGACGATGAAGAGTAGGAATGCTCACCACAGCTGTGGACTATATCCGCAAGTATCTTGGTAGCCTCAAGGTGTAACGTTCCATAATAACAACAAGTGGTTGTCTACGGCATCAGAATTAAAAGCTCGGCACTTCAGAATGGAAGTAAACGTTTCAAGTACTCCCGAATTGATGATCCGTTTGACTATCAAACTATATGCTTGACGAGCGAAATTAACATCAGCGAATCGAGCCTCCATGGGGAATGTTATTTTGTTTAGCCATTTAAGTAGTTCATACTCCTGGCCACTGGTGGTGAGTGAATGTGTGAGCTTTGTTACCGCGTGATATGTGGGGCACACTCGCCTGCCGATATTTGGGACTTGAGGCGCGTGCTACGTATCGTTGGCCGCGATCAAATTGCGCATAGCTCCAGTGGAATGTATGCGCACGGTATGGGTATCCACAAAGCCGGGAAGGATGAACTCTCCGTGTCTAAGGCTGACAAGGGGTATGTCGAGTGATGCATGCCTCGCGAGGACGTTCTGGAGGGCAGACTCATGGACGAACTCTTCGATCCAGTCAATGTGACCAGATGCATCGACGGAAATCAGACACCTGGGCAGAGCCTGGAAAGAGGAAAGCGACTTTGGGTTGACAAGGGGGCCGTAGAAGATGGTACTCGTTGACATTTAGCTGATCGGTTGCGGTTGCAAGCGGAGATGGAGAAACACGGAATGCAATGCGGAAAATACGGAATGTTGGCAGGGGCGATGTACCCGATTGTGTCAAGAGATATCGGCAGAGCTCGCATTGATACGCGGCAACTGGCCATGACGGCAGCGTCTATCACTTGCGGCGCTCGGTGCGACAACAGGACGTGTAATTACGCACGAAACACAACACAAGAAGGGTTCTACAAGCAGCTACGACCGCGGGTGGATGAGAAGACATGATGGGCATAAGTAAAATACTGCAAGCGATGAACCGCGGGGACATAAGGTCAGGTCTCAGAACAAGTTAGACTGGAGAGACGTACGGTCGTCCCCGACCAAGTGTGCCTGACACTGTCGTCTTTATTGACTGACAGCGCTCGCTCTCCATCTCTCTCACCACCATGCCTTCTCTTCGCCGTGCCTTCTCCTCCCCCTCAGTGCGGGTATCGCCCTACCCCACCCTCCCTAGCTCGCGTTCCCATCGCGCCCATCCACATGGCCACCGCCGGTCCTCTGGCTCTGACGTGTCCGACCGCAAGGTCCTGGCGGACATCGATTGGTGGCGCGTCGCAGATGGTCAGCGTGAGCATGGCGGTGAGGAGGAGGACGAGGAGGAGCGGGAGGGGGAGGAGAGGGTCGTCGTCGTCGGCGAGGAGAACCCTGCGTCCGTCGACCCCGCGGGTTCTGAGGTCATGGCCATAGCGTCCCGTAATAACGCGATCTCAGGGCTCTCCGTCACAGATCGCGGCGAGAGCACCGCTGGCATCGAGCCCGAGCGTCCCTCGACCCCAGTCGCGTCGCAGAGTCCGCTGAGCGAGGGCGACGACCACAACGTCTTTGGATTCGCGTTTCAGGTGAGGAGGAAGAAACTTTATTCCCTTTACACTCACTGCTCACTCAAAAACCCTCTTCCTAATTTCTTGAAAATCGGGACCGTTCGGATGATATAGCCTCGCGTCTTCGGGCGAACGGCGTCTGAGTCCTCCTTCACGCTCAGTCCCCGCACCCCCACGCGGCGGCGCAACGCTTCAGAGTCATCCACGTCATCCGTCGGATCCACCCCGGACTCGGATGTCCTACGCACTCCCATCGAACGTCCGTCCTTTGCTGGCATGGGTTTCGCGGATCCCGGACCAGAGTCTCCGCTCTTCCACGTAGGCCTCGCGTCTCTTAGTGCTGTCCCGCTCGTCCCGAAATACGGCTTCCCGGCCGAAAAACAATTTGAAGGCGTGGGCCTTAATGACGACAAGATCCTCCCCGATCCCCTAATGTGTCATGACGACCTGTTTGCTTGACCGTCACCTCATTTTTTGAGATACCTTTGCTTTATCGACCCCCAAAATGTCTTCTTGTTTATCCCCTCCCCCCTTCTTGTGCACCCTCCATCCTCAAACCCCCCAAAAGAAAAAAGAACATGTCACCAGACGAACTGACGATCTCAGGTGCTTCAGTTCTCCATAAAGTCTCCCTTCTGATCAGTATATGGTCGCCTTTCTCTCCTTGTCTTTCTCTCTCCGTTTATCTAAGCACGTCATCTACCGCTTTTTGTTTGCATCTTTGATGTTTTGGTTGCTTTGATGACTATCATGCCTGCATTTTACGATTTGTACTTTGTCCTCTCACAAATGACCGTTGCGTCCGAATACCCCGCTTTCCTCCCATGCATGTTGTCCCTCATCCTTCTCTTGTTTTTTTGCACCTCATTGAACGCGTCTCACTGACGACCGCAGTTTTCCCTATTGTTTTTTGACGTCTACACAGCATCTATTGTACGCATTAGATGCACACGCTCCCTCACTACATACCTTTTTGCTCATCGCATCTTATTAATATCGTTCAGACCGTGCTTGATATCTTGTTGTGATGTGCATCCCTGATAATATCATAACTATTGTACAGAGACATACAAGGTATCCTAGTCATAACTGGCTCCATAAAAGTGATGTCTCTATACCGCACTTGCAATTCAAAACACGTTGTGTTCTTTGTTCGAGCAACCCTTATTCCTAGACTGACTCGAACCTGAAAGAGGCGATTAGAAAACACACTGGTACATGTCACCGAGCACCCGCCAACACGACGTCCAGGTGAAAAGTCGCAGATGCCCTCGTGTCTCACAAAAGACCTAGGCAAAACACCCTCAATACTCTAAGGACAAGTCCAACGGCGCAGGGAGATGGCGTTTGGTGTTCGACTTCAACGGAACACTCCCGCAATTACCATTGGCCCCGATACCTTGCTCCAGGGTGATGATGCCAAAGGCCCATAGCGCAGTGGTAGAGGAGACAGGGTTCGAGAATGAGGATTAGGTGGTGGAAATGACGGTGGTGGATGCAACGGCGGCCTGTTGCTGTTATGTGGAGGTGGAAGTAATGGCGGTTGTGGTTGTTGTTGTATGGGCTGACCATGACGCGCTTTCCATGCGTTTCTTATCGTGGCAGATCGAGCGAGCAGCTGATGGAATTTTTTCATTGATCAGATCACCGTGCCGATATAGCCCACAAGAACAGCACCCACCGCATCTTTCTCGACACCATCAGCGATACTTTGGATAACATTCTCTACCACAGAACGATGATTGCCTTGTGGTTTGTCATCCCGATAGCGCATCATGCGCCAATGTTCACTAATAGGGTCCCAACATACTTCGACAATGCGGTCGTCGACCTGTTCGCCGTTGGCCTTCATACTGGGAGAAAATGGAATTACTCATCCCTCTCAGAATGTGCGGCTCGCGACACACCTTTCCCACTCTTCGTCACTGACGTGCATTGTATCCCAGGGTTCATAATTGGCCTTCGTACCTTCACCCCCACACCAAACGTGAAGCGCAAAAATAGGTTTTGCATACAAATCCGGCTGGTTTGATGACCCAGGTAAGGCTGGGAAGCGCAAAACGAGCTTGAAGTCGATCGAATTCTCAGATGGGGGTTTCCATTTGAGTCTGGAAAGAGAAAAGTCAAGTGAGAACGGATCCTTGCAGAGGAAACAAAGGACAGACAGGTTCTTATCTGTCCCGGGAATGTAAGGTGTCGAAACAGGCGTGTAGATCAGTCCGTCATTGCCGTGTTGTAGGTTAGCTATGTCCGAAAAGACTTTGTCAATCGAATACGAAACGTTGACTTCCTTGATCTGAATGCTGGAAAGGAATTAGAAAAGAGCTAAAAAGCAACAACTATAAGTTAGACGAACTCAAATGGTTGTTTTCCCATCACATAGGGGTGGTCACGGAGCATTTTCGCGTATGGTTTGAAGAACACTTCTTTCAACCTCTGGAGATGTCCTGGATCAAAAAAAAAGAACAACAGCGATCAAAGGACCACCTACCCCATATCTTTTGTCGAGTGTCTTCGACATAACGTTCACACTGTCCGCCACGAGACAGTCAAAGCAAAGTAGACGTAGGGTTTCCTACAGAGAAAGGAAAGGTTCGTTCTAACATCCTAGGGGACTCTGACAACACGACATACGCGCTTTGTCCGAGGGTCCAAGTCAATGACCAGCTCTGCGTCGACCACAGTGTTTCGCAGAGGAAACTCTGGGCGCTCATGATGAGGGAAGAAGAGACCAGAGATTTCCCTGTATATATTGTGCCGGTCGACCTAGGAAGGAGAGTAAGATTAAGATGGGGTCGATGTCATGGACGTACAGTATAAACAAACTGCTCGTTTGATTCTAGGATAGTGAGGACGAGTAGCAGCACCCTGACCCCGTCCGACTTTTCGCAAACCCAGTAGCTGGTGCGTGAAGAACAAATCGGCCCACGAATGAGTGGATCCACAACAGGAGGTACTCACTCCTCATGTTCGAGCCTCTCGAGGTCCTTAGAGCCGAAGCTGACGGGTTGGCTTCCCGGAAACCTGGAGGGAGTGAGCAATTGGGTGATGTGCCACGCAAGAGATATTGACCGGTCGTGGTCTAGGCCACACAACCCTGCGAGACGGCTTCGGAGCCAATACCCCTGCTCTGAATTCTTTGGGACTGGATTACCGGGGAGGACAGGGATGGGATTCATGCAGAGAGAGAGAAAGACATGCGGAAGAGAGCACGTGGCCCAATCTACACTAATAAATTCGCCGCGGACAGTGTGTAGACGATAGTCAACTACAATACACAACTTTACAAGGCTAACGATCCTCCGCCCATTCCTGTCGTGAAAAAAATGCCGTGAGCAATAAGATCCTACGGAGGAAAACCGACTCACATTCTCCTTCTTGATCTGAGCCTATGGTAAAAGAGCGTCAACAATTGTCCGCCAATCCAATGAACAAGATCCGTTACCTCTTCCTCAGGGGTGAAGTCATTTACGATGTTGAATAGTTTCCTAATCTCCTCGGGTGTCTTGCCTTTGATCATGTTGGCAACAGTCTTGCAGCCCACGTCGCTGTCGAGGATATCAGGAGTGTCAAGGGTTAACCACATACAGGTACTGACAGGAGTGGCTTGATATCGAGATAGTTTGCAGCCAGGATGATCTCAAAGAGCATTTCTTGATCAACTGCAATGAATTTCTGATCCCACTCGCTGATGTCGGTGGTGCGCTTGCGAGTCTCATCTTGTGACTCGGCGTCTGTGGTCGGGAGTCGCTCTCCCCGGTGATGCTCGCAATATTCAAGGACCTGTGTGAGCGAGACAATGATGAAAAAGACATCCTCGCACACAAAAAATGCTTGCCTTCTTCAAAACGCTTGACGAGACATTGGGCAGCGGTATCGGCTGGTCGCTTTCGCCAACATCTGTAAGTCGTGCATTAGGGCGTCTGAGGAGTAAGATAAAGGGGGAAAGAGTCACCCTCTAGCATATTTTTGATCAGCACAGAGCGCTCTGCGACGTCCTTTTCAACGACGAACTGCTCGTTATCAGAGGTGACAAGAAGAACCATTGTGTGTATGGATGGTGGAAGTGAAGAGGAGACAGAGATGCTTCCCCTATAAAGAGTAGGCACCGCCCCTGGCGCACACCGCCACATTCGTATCCCATGTCTTTTTTGTCCTTTTTGTGTCCCTCTCATCCTATTCATTCCCCTTTCTCAATCCTAGGTTAGCTCACTCGTGCCCTCGCCATTTCCATCTGACCATCCGATCATTATAGGCTCCATCCGTACCGCCACGAAGCGCGCAGGTGGCTCAGTGCGTAATCATGGTGGCTCACCAGGAAAGCGTCTTGGCGTAAAAAAGTTCTCAGGTGCGTGGTTGTATTCTCTCTCCACAAAATACCGAGCCCCTCAGTCATCGTCTTATAGACCAATATGTTGTCCCTGGGAATATCATCGTGCGCCAACGTGGGACGCAGTTTCACCCTGGTCAACATGTGCGTCCGGCATTACATTTTTATTTCACGTTGTGAATCCCATCGTGTTTCCCTTTCCGCTCTAGGTGAAAATGGGTCGTGATCATACACTGTATGCTACTGTACCGGGATACGTGCGTTTCTACAAGACAAAGTGGATGCGGGGGGAACGTAAATTTGTTGGCATTGTCCTCAATCGAGGTGAAAAGCTACCACGGGATGAACAAGCCCTCGGACGCAGTCGTTTCTTTGGGCTTGTGAACCTGAATACTTTCACTTCCACAACGGACACACAGTTGTCCGCGTTCCACGCACGAATTGAATAGCATACCCACGTTATTATCCTGTGTCAACCATCTATAGTCTAGAGCACCACATGGTTCTGGAAGGGCACCAGATCCCGTGGTTTCCCGTAACCGCAGCCTGTGGAAGTTCTCACAGCGATGTGATTCCCATCGTTACCCTTACTATTACCCCCAATGTCATCTGGCTTCAAGTTGACTATAGCGCATGAGCTTCGACTTGATGGTCTGTATACAGTTGGCTGATCCGCAAAGGACCATCGCCCGCCTAATTGATAACGTAGAATTGCCTTCGGATGAGCAAGTCATTGCGGCAGCGCGCGAGGTGCTCGAAGCTACCAAGGATTGGAAGAAAGGCAAGGCATATCAGAAGAAGACTGTCCAAACATATTCTAGCCCCAAGGGTGCCGGTGACGGCGCGCCTTG
Organism: Russula lepida; assembly: GCA_003316425.1. Lineage (NCBI taxonomy): Eukaryota > Fungi > Basidiomycota > Agaricomycetes > Russulales > Russulaceae > Russula > Russula lepida. Next base: position 92,450 of record QFEZ01000106.1, read on the forward strand.
GCACTGCAGGGTCAGTGAGCATGCGCCCGCCCAAATCACATTCGACGGGCTTTGGAGCAAATTGGGGAGTAGCAACCATTCCGAGTATGAGAAAGAGTATGTTTCAGTTGCCCTTGAAGAAGGCATGTTCTGTTTGACGAGCGAGGAACTTGTAACAGATACATTGAGGCCGTGAAGAAAGCGACCTTGGTCAAGAAGATTTCCACAACGCAAGAAATCTGGACGATGTACTACGAATTCTCGGCTTTTGGCATTTCACCTCGCGTGTTCACCGTTTTGCAAGTCACCCACTACGACTCGAGCAATCCCCGGACAGGGTGCGTCCATCTATCCCACATTACTATGTTCTCTGAATCTCTCATACGCTCTCCAACAGAATATTCGTCTCCATCCCTGTAGACCTGTCCAGCGATCCTGAGCTAGCAAAGCTCGAAGAGAAAGGGGTCAAGGGTCATTATGTCAGCGTTGAAAGTGTCAAAGAGCTTCCTAGCGGGAACACTGAATGGCGCATGGCCACATCAAGCAGCCCAGGTGGCCGCATACCCACATTCGTGGTTGAGAGCACAATGGCAAGCTCTATTTCCGAGGTAAGCATGTCAAAATCAACCACACGCGGTCTTGATTAATCATGCGGCTGGACAGGACGTCCCACACTTCATGCAGTGGTTCCAGTCCAACAGACATAACACCGGGTCCAAAGAGCAGTCCCCCGCCGTGGCTGCAACAGACCCGGTAGAGTCAACCGCCACATAGCTAAGGTTGTAATAATGACATCTATCGATGCCTATTGAACATACGTACATTGTTGCATTGGACCACAATATAGTCTACGCTAGCTCCAGGTAGCGTTCCACTGACTCCGGATTAGTCGTCACATAGATTCCATCGTGACCTTGAACTCACCTTCCCAATTTGTTACCGTTTCGTTCCAAAGCTTGATTTCATGTTCTCTCGTGCCACCGAAATGGTCCACGAACTCATCACCAAAGACCTCACGTGCAATGCTGTTTGGTCGGATCATCCTCTCCGTCGCCGCTTCCAATGATTGCGGTAGCATGGCGATCTTCCGATTACAGCGTTAAATTCGACTACACTAACTCTGAGGGATGGACACACCTTTCCGGCCTTCTTGTCCTCAAGGCTGAAATGTGAGATTGGTGCGACGGGCAGTGTCAACTTCTTCTCTATCCCTCTCAAGCCCAGTCCGAAAATTGCACTCAACGCAAAAAACGGGTTTACATCTGCGCCAGTGACGCGGATCTCGAAACGTGTCGCTGCCGGTGGAACAGCAGGGGGAGAGATGACTCTCACCGAGGCAGCGCGTGAATCATAGCCATACGTCACTGCATTTGGAGCCCAGAAAGCCTCGCCTGCGACAAGTCGTTTATAACCATTGATAGTCGGTACGAGCTGAGAGGACTTGGGATGACGAGGGAAATAATCCCAAAAGGGTGCTACTTACCGTGGGGACGACTAGGAATACCTTAGCACCGCTTCGCGCTATGGGGCACAAGGTACATACCATCGGTCAAACCATCTAGTACCCCAGCAAGGAAATACTCGGCTGTCTGACTGATGTATTTGAGCTCGTCATAAGCGGCCCCTGTACGTCCTTTCTGTAGCTCTTCAGACTTGATAGCGAAGATGTTGCTGCCATTATTGTCCCGGAGAGATACGTGAATGTGGCTTCGAACGCAAACCTTCCGTCAGCTATGGGTAGTCAATGTATCATGCGATTTTGCACAGACCCACTACTCCCAGGCAGCTGACCAATTGCCAAAATCCCATAAGAGATATGAATGACTGCAGGAAAGGACACCATTACATTACCCCTAGGCTTTGCCATGAAACTTGGCGTGATACCGTATTTCATCCCTAAGCTCTTGACGAGATACTTGAAGAGTAGAGCATTGTCAGCAACACGAAGAGCTGTCGTGTAAGCGAGTGCCGTCTCGAAGACTCCTGGGCCAGTCTCCGTGTCTATTCAAGATATGAACACAGGTGAGAAGCAAAACTCCATAACATACGCACGATGGCTCTCGAGGTGAATGTCGAATTGTTCCGCTACATCGAATATATCATGAAAATAAGCATTATTCAGCTGTGTTCGTAGTAGGGAATAGCCGTGCACTACCGAGAGATAGTCAAAAACTGCAATACTGTAGATTCATGATGCCGTGATGACGTACTCCCAGGCGTTAGAGGCTGCAAGGCGAGGAATTTCTTCTCGGCAAGACTATGAGGGGTCTCTACGGACGTCGGTCAGTTGCTATATAATATCGGATTGAACGAAGTAACCTTTGAATTGAAAATACTGCGTTGAATGTTAATCGTGTATTATCCCAACTTCAGGTGCACGTACCTCGAACTCTATTCCTGCGATACATTGCCATCCACTTTGTTCTGCCTTACCGACAAGATTCCTCAGCACGCCACGTGGGCAGACACTGACAGGCTCCTTAGTTTCTGGGTCCAAGAATGAGACCAGAAAGAACGGAACGCTGTTTTCCCAGGGAATCCTGCGGAACGTGGATAGATCGATGGTTGCGATGAGATCGCGATACCCATTGCCCGAATTCGAGATGAGCAACTCCCTCGAATACACCGCATCATGCAGGTCCCAACCGCTGGTATTCCTTGTAAATATGCCGTTACTGACATGGAAGACAACCTACAAAACAACGCTGCAGAACCCAAAGCCATCAGAAGAGACAGCACTGAAAAACTTGTCCTTTGACTACGTGGACGCGAACGTTAGCCATGCAAGCTAGTGGACAGGGGTGGGCCTCAACAAACGCACCATGAACTTTCCGCGCAAAACCCCATCCACTGCTCACGATCAGACGTTGGGTCAGAAAATGTAGTCGGGACCGCACCGTCGAAGCCTGAGTGACTAGGTCAGCGAGGATCGGGCGATGCACACACATAAGTACACAACCTGCAACTTTCACCTTGTTGTCACTGTCTAGCAATGCTTTCAATTGTTCCAATGACTTTGGAGCAAGATTCGTAGGGACATTTGCTGTCATGGTGGGAGAAAGCCAGGTCAGATTAGATTACCTGAATGGGACAGGTTAACGTCAGATCTCATCGACCTTCATCTATGACGACGACAGAGACCTCCGTATTTGCCTTGCAGCATACTTTACTGATACCCACCCACGTATCGGCATTGACGTACATGCAAAATGGAATGCTAGTTCTGGGTTCTGGTGAGCCCTCGCGCTCATCGACGGGATGCACTGCTCAACTTTAAAAGATGATGGGAGTCTTCGATTCTATTGCCCACCTGACACTAAAGTCGTCAGGGCTATTCGAGGGCTTGACTCGGAAGTCTCATCTGTCATTACCATTGCGCCGAATAACGGTGGCTTTGGTCACGTATGGGTAGCTTGCGGGAGTTCGGTCAGTGTGGATGCTTTTCTCGCTCGTCTGTGCGGATGTATCATGTATGTGATAGTGACCGGTTTCAGGTAAAATTATTCAATCTGGATACACCAGAACTAGTCCAATCAAGTGAACATGCATTGGACACAATCAACGTAGGCGAAACCGAGGGGGATGTAACGAACGAGGCAGGTGCTCTTGACATATCCTCAGCTTTCTCTGAGAACTTACCCTCAGATATCTGTCAGTGAGAACCAGAAGACTCTTGCATTCACCATGGATAATGGGGTTGTGGGCGTGATTGATCTGGCGACAAAAAGCGTCCGGAGAATGAGGACGCAACATAGTAGCGTGAGCTTCTATAAATTCTGTCCAGCCTTGTAGTCCCGTCAGACCAGGTCTTTCTTGTAGGTCTGCGCAACTGTAAAGTTCATCCCCGATCGTCCCAGTGAACTCATCAGCGGCGGCTATGACTCCACTTTACTACATTTTGATTTTAGGCAAGGCACGGTACTTTCGACACGGGTGTTCAGTAGGTGATTCTTTCCCGATCATCCGCACGCGAAGTCATGCCATTTCCTAGCCTCACTGCCGCAACCTGAGTCGTCCGCTGTATCCTTGTCTCCCCCCTTCGTGCTCTGTCTCTCTGTTTCGTCCACCGGAGCCATTGCTGCAAGCAGCGCAGATGGATACCTGTGGATTGGGTTGGGTGGAGATAAGAGGATGTCTGTGAAGAAGACCCGAAAGTGGGGAGGCCTGCGTGAAGATACGAGCCTTTCTTCTAAGATTGCTGATGGTCCAGTTGTCGCACTGTGCGTCACCCATCTATGATCTCTTGTGTTTTGAGTGCACTCACTGCAGACGCGCTTAGAGCCTTCCTAGATACCAGAACAATCGTTACGTGTACCCTACTTGGTGTTATTTTTCGGCATACTCTATCCACAGAAGGCAACGCGGAAGACTGGAGAATCGAATCAATCCCTGTTGCGCAGACACAATCCATAGCAAAGGTGAACGCACTGGCTGTTCACGGAGACAGTGTTACTGTAGGAGGATTCAGGGCAGACGGAAAGGGGTTAGCAGAAGTATATCGGTATAGATAGTGAAACAGTGGGAGGCCTTTGTGTTGTCATTCCACGACCTGCGGTTCCACCGTTCCTCTTTCGCGGGTGCAAGAAAAAAACAGCTGGATTGTTGATGGACGAAGAGAATTTGTTTGCGTTGGCCAATCGTGCGGTAATTGTGGAAAGTCAATGATGCTGAGTGATTGAATTCCGAGGGACCCGATCAACCTAAGGGCTCGTTGAAAAGCTTCCTAGCACTGATGATTGTGTTGTACTTCGAAGCCCGTAAGACTTGAAGAATGTTACGCAGGTGCCACGGCGCCAACATGATGACCAGTTATTTCTCGACAGCAAATTATCGTGAAAATACAACATAGATAGGAACGTAGTAGGATGAACACAGCATCATATCTACGAATCTTTCGAGGACTTGTCCTCCTCTAGTTGCGCCTCCAGTTTCGCTATCCTCCGCAGGTATGCAGCACGTTCCTCTCGCATCTTGGTCAAGTATTCTTCATCAGAAAGCTTGGTTATACCAATAGCATGGATCATCCGGTCTAACAGAGGTTTCTTAGGCACATGAGGGTCAGCAGGCCCTGAAACAGTTGGTGGTGTTGGTAGCTGGGAGGGGATAGGGTGTCTTCGAGAGATAAATTTTATGCGTTGGACACCGATCTCGTTGTAGAGTACTTGTCCGAGTGTGCAGAAGACGGATCCAAATACCATCCCCGTGAATGCACCACGTGTTCCACCTGAGGGAAACGCCATTATTTTTTAAGCTTAATCTGACATGAAGTAGAAAGGAACCCATAGGGACGAACGTCTCCAAGTGTTTAAAACACTCCCTGTGATGCCCCCACTTAGAGCAGAGTCAAGCACGCGATGTAACCTCATTGCTTCCCATGTCATGGCACCACCAGTAGGTGCCTCAGGCGATGCCAGGATTCTTCGTGCGCTCTCCCGTTCATGTAGCCTCGATGGCAATGTTTGGTCCAGAAGGGGTACAATGACATATCCCCGACAACCTACAAGCAATGAAGCTGGGACGGAAGAAAAGTACACGGTTAACGTACTGAAGAAAGTGGCACCTGCAATTCCACAATTAAGAGCCGCTGACGTAGCGTATATGCTGGCGACGACTCGTCCCCTTCGTTTAGCTAAAGCGTAGGTGCCGGCGATCAAGGCACCGGTGATGGCTATGGAAAAGGACAGGTGTGAGCAGGGGCGCGGGTGTCCTGCAAGACAAAGAAGACGAACGTGCATGATATTATTGTCCTGGTAGCGACATCAATTGGGGTCGACAGTTCCATACCATAGAAGTTGGATGAGGGCTACAGTTACGCGGAGCGCGCAAGACGCAAACAATCGGCTTCTCCCGAATTACTTTCTTTATAGTAATTACAGGCGCACGAACGAAAGATACTACATCAAAGGGTGTCTCGAACGAACGCCAGAGTACCTAAACACGAGGCAATAGAATCTAGTAAGCGACTGCTCTCCTGCCTCTGCAACGACAAGAATGCTTCAAGTTCAGCTCGTAACTCCGGGTTGGAGACGAGGAGTTCTCCGTGCACACGAAGGAACAAATTAAGGTACGTCTGGACAGCTTCAAAATCTCGACGAGACTTTAAACGTTGTGAAAGGGAGTGCAGAAAAAGACTTAAATCCTGAACGGTCGCTAAAGAGCGAATTCCTAGATCTGCTGCTGCGGGGGAGAGTGACTTCGTGAAAGTGAAGAATGCTTCGTCTGACGAGAGTGTGAGTGCAATCGTCACGAAAAGACGGTACACATACAAATGCCATCTTTTGGCTCCTGCGATAGCTTTTGAAGGAACACGCTCTCTGCACTTGAGACAGATTTTTTGGATTTTTTTGATGATGTCGTCTCCTTTTCTTTTTCTTGAACCGAAAACCGTGTTTCAACGCCTGCAAGTGTAGGCAGGAAAAACGGCGCCTTCTCAAGAGCCTTCGGAGGCTCTTTTGGCTTGTTTCGTTGCTGATTGCTCGAGTTGAGTGAACGTGTAGGAAATGAAAGTCAATGTAGAAGCTGACCTGAATCACATCAAGATTCAACAGCGTCTCCCACCTCGATCGTGGTAGATGTGTGAGTGTAACGACCTCACCCCCCAGATCGGGCATGGGGCCGGAGATATCTTGGGAAAGATCATGGACCACTAAGGCGGATAGATCCTCCAGTGCTGAAGGAATATCGGTCACAAGCCACTGCCATGAACCTTGAAACGAACCTTCATCCTCGGCAGAGCCATGCATCGATGGTAGGGCGACACGTTCGACATCCTCTTCAGCAATGCTGCGGAACGAGAAATGTGCGAACTGAGCTCGATTCGCCCTGCAACGGTATTATCAGATCGTGCCGATGTCGCTGCGGAATGGACGTGCCAGAGATACACGCCTACGCTATCAACGTGGGCAGTAGCTAAGAAATCGCTAGTGGGCGAGAACGATACGCTTGTGGCAACGCTCGTCGTTCGGAAAGCATCAATGAGGTGTCCCGATGGTATGTCAAATGTCCTGATAATCGAGTCCAGTGACGTTGTTATGAGCCACCGAGAGTCAGAAGAGAAGGTCTATGTGCGCTATGAAGATGAGACCAGAACGACAGGCCAAGCATGGGTAGACCCACAAGGTCTAGAACACGTCCACCGAATCCACCGAATTCTCGAACTATTCTGTAGGTCTCGATATCCAAGAGACGCACGAGGTCATCGCACGTGATCGCAAGCAAACCGCTGTCTCGCTGGAGGGTCATAGAGACAATGGAGGCGGATATGACAAGGGTGTGCTCTAATTTTGATGTGTGGAAGTCAAAAAACTGGTTGGTAGTGAATACCTAATTTATGGCCTTTTAACGATCATTTCATAAGCACGTACGTTGACAGTTCCATCGAGAGTGGAAGCAATCACTACTCTGTTCAATGAGTCCGTGGCGAGGCCCGTAACACTGCGCTCTTCGCTTCTTTGCTTCCCGGGAGGAGGCCGAAACTTTGTATGAACGCCTTCTGGACAAGGCCCGACATCGAAAGACTTACGGTGGGCGCCAGATTGCATGTTCCACATGTGAATGGCGCCTGTACTGGTACTCGCTAGCCCAAAATTACCACATGCTGAGACACAGACAGCCTACTACTGATTGAGACATGCCTGAGAAAACAAAGTTGACAGTAAACTCACCTTGATGGTCCCCTGAGTCCTCGTCTTGCTCTTCCCTGTGATGCCAAGTGCGTGCTGACCTAATCTTTTGTTCAACATGCTCCATGTCTTGGCATAGGTCTCATCAGAATGTGCTGTTAGGATATCATCCCAATCTTTGGATCTCGTCGTTGAGGATGACAAGGCTATGATGGATGAGTGCTTGAGCGAAGTGAGCGGTACGCTTAACGTTGTCGCTTCCTTGTTAAGAGAACCTGTGACAGGACTGCTCGTTAAGGAAGATTCCGCTGGAAAAGTAGACCAACCTTGTGACAATTCAAATGATCGTGAGTCGCGCACGACAGACGTATATCGAAGACTACGATCCCTCGATGCTGTAAGCAGCTGTTTACCATCTTCACCGTAATGACGGATGAGATGTGGCGGTGCTTGATGACCCGAACGAAATTTCAAGAGGCTAGGCGGCGAGGTCAGCGAATCAGTGTGCCATTGCTAGTGGACGTGTCAGTAAGATATGTGATACCTTCCATCTTGACTGAACACGAACCTTAACACTATTATCATCTCCGGAACTAATGAGCAGTGGCTGGCCGGGGATCCATTGGAGCGAAGAAATGCTGCCGTCGTGAGCACCTCGTATCGTGTGCAACAGACGCCCGCCAGAGCCGAGATCCCAGAGGGATATATGTCCCGTTTCCGATGCAGAGGCAAGTGCTGGATGTCCATCTACAAGGCATGAGACTTTCGTGAAACTGTAGATCTTTGAGCCCTTACCGCCTCGGAAGGCAAGTGCTCGCACCGGGCCCTCCCGTACAAATATACGCATTATCTTTTCGTCGGCGCGTATGTCATAAATTGAGATCTCTCCTGATGCAAATCCGATGCCTACGACGTCGATGGCGGGAGACTGCGCCACCGTCGTCATGCCTGAAGGCAAGTGACTCGGTTGTGATTCCGAGAGGCGAGCGAAGGATATTTTGTGTATGCAAGTCCTACGAAAAATACTTCGTTGAGCTGTTTCAAAATGTTCATTACGGCACGTACCGAGTACGGATATTCCACAACTGTAAACTTCCATCGCTACCACCGACGAGGACTTTATTCAGGTAGGTGGCAGGGTGAAGCAGGTGTGTGGCGGCGAAACCAGGCTCGAATTGAATCTGACTATGGAATGCTTCGCAAACATTCAGCACGATCTCTACACAATAACATACACTCACCTTCTTCAGAGACGTCCCAAATGAGGAGGTTTCGTCCATCCTCCGTCAGAGAGAGTAAGTGAGAACCCAACACGAGAGGTGAAACTATTGGTGTCCCCAAAGGATTTGTTAAGCGGGCAACCTTGACTGAAAGGTGAGCACGGCAAAGCAGTAGGCCTGAAGCAACACAGACCTCCTTTCCTCGAATGTATTTGAGAACATGTGGACCAGAAGAGGTCCATATAAAGTCACCGTCGAAAGCTAGACCTGTAATCGAGTCCTGAGCTTCCGATCCTACGAGGTAAGTCTGCTTTCATAAACTGCGATGAATCGGACACGACTTTATTCACTGACCGACAAAAAGAAGAGTCATCTTTTCGCCTTCCCACAGAGCCCATGAGTTTCCCAGACATGTCAATATGTGCAAACGCGGTCCCGCAGCTGAGCCCTTGACTGCTCGAAGCTGGAGCGCAAACGGCACTTGATTTGTTATGAGTCCAAGAGCGCGAAATGGGGCAAATAGTCGCCGCGAATTGGGTGTCTCGGAAACAAGAGAACATGGAGCAGTCCGAGTTCTTGTAGATGAAGAACGAACTCTTTTTTGGGGAGGCGCAATGGCTTCTTCATCGTCAGGTTGGACTGCCATGATAGCAGCGTAACCGTAACCGTGAAGAACTCTTCGTTACGTAATGCTTCACAGCTTCACCTCCATCTAACGACTCGGACACGGACATGGAACCGAGGTTATTGGTGGTCTCCTTGCTTGCTGCTCTCCTTGCTCTCGGTGTGTGTTCCACTGGAGACACCCGTTGATTACTTCCTGAACCATGACTATAGTCATCCTTTACCTCTTTCGTCGGAGATCGCAGTCCCGTGCCAACAACATCTTATTCGTCGGAGCATCCGACGCCGGAAAAACTGCTGTCCTATCCACAGTGCGTGTGGATTTCTTCTAACCATATGCCTCGGATTCTGATACTCATCGTAGCTGGCATACGGCCATACGCTTCCAAGTCACACGTCGTTACAAACAAATACATGCGTGTTCTCATTACAGAACAAGAAAGCCACCACTTTGGTGGATGTTCCTGGTCACCCTCGTATTCGCGAACAGTTCCGCGAGCATCTAGCTGACGCGAGAGCTATTGTCTTCGTTGTGGATGCCAGTAATGTATCTCGCAATGGCCCCATTGTGGCAGAGTACGTCTCGTTGTTTTACCGCATATGTGCCAGATCCATCGATGGCTCACTTTGGATCTTTAAGGCACTTTCACAAAATTCTGCACGCTGTTGTCACAATGCCGCCGTCACAAATCCCTCCTGCCATCCTCGTCCTAGCTCACAAATGCGACCTACTCAAGACGGGAAGTGCATCAGCTACATCGTCCTCAGAACAGCTTGCAATCAATCGAGTGCGAACTGTCTTGGAACGAGAGCTCGAAAAGCGGCGTCGATCTCATACAGGGAGAGTAGCTATGGACGAGCTAGGAGCTGAGGGGGAAGACAACACGGAATTGGGAGGTCTAGACTGTACTGGTCCCCCGGGAGAGGCATTCAAATTCGCGGATTGGGAGGGGGGAAACATCGATTTTGTAGGAAGCTGGGTAAGGGTCGGAGAGAGGGTCGGGGTGGAAGAGGAGAAGGGGGAGGGCTCGGAAGGGATTGAACGGCTGTTGGCCTGGTTGGTCCAATTAGGGTAGATGGCACGTGCTGCACTGATAGAGGATATTACTGTCTCGACAGAGGAACAGGACTGCATGACCGCTTTAACGACCCAGTAACGACCAATGTATTCCCCCTCTGAGGTATCTCCTCCACCTTCGCTCTCTCGCCCACGTCCTTGGTCTCCAGACCCCACAGATCCCCTTCCTCCCGTGCGCTCCTTTGCAGTACGTAACTCCCAAGGCAGGACTTCTACCGCACCCCCGTATCCAGGCCACGACGCTTCCGAGCCATCTATCGATGCACTGGATTTTGCCGACTATGCACGCACCCTGAATCGTCATACATTCCTAAGTGATCCCGCATACGATGACTATCTATTGCCACCGCCGCCGAGAGCCGTTTCCGTCGCTAGTCATACCTCATTGAATCCACCATCTCTCGTCTCCTCTCGCGGTACCCCAACATCACAGTCCCATAACACGTCATCGTTGCGACACACTTCTCATGGGACGTTCCATCCCTCTATACCCATATCTTCTCTCACACAGCTATCTGTTGACATCCCCCCTGACAATGCATTTTATTCACCCCTCGATGTTGCTTCCTCGGGGGGAGGTGTCCCAAATTCGGAGATTGACATCTCTCGGTTTCCTGCTTGGTCGCGCGGATGGTACGCGAAAGACAGTAGATCCACAAAGACAGATCCACAATCCGTCGTCTCACATGCACCTTTTTTCGATCCCTCGTATCGCCCTACTGGTTTATCCGGGAACTATGACCCCTATGCTGCGACCAATAGCTTGTCTTCTCGAGATTATGTTCCCTGGTCCAGCACAGATACCCCCGATAACGATTTGCCTATGGATCCTGAGCTGAAGGAAGAGCGCATTCGCATGTTGGAACATGAGTTTCGCTCCGGTGCATTGGCCCCAGCCAAGGAACCAGTTGGTAGTGTGGATGGGAAAGGTCGTCTTGTTACAGATGGCCCAAAGAAGAGAGTGGTGGTTAGAGTCGTCGAGACCACGCTAGCTCTTGTAATTGCCGTTTCTGTGGTTTATGCCGCTTTGGTGCGTTGTTATCTTCCACATCGTTTCAGCACTGATATCGGTATTATCGGTATTACAGTGGATAAAGACACCCCACCCTCCGCCGCCTCAGTCTAAGCCCCATACATTCGCGCTATATGCCCTGTCTGTCCTGACTTCACTGTTCCTTCTCTACCGCTTTCTTTTCCGCCCTTGCTGCTGCGGACGCCGCCAAAAGAAGCGGACACCCACGGGCTTGGGTCCCGGTGGCCTGGCGGTGTTGCCCGTTCAGGGGCTACAAGGTGACAATACCAAGAAGAAAAAGAAGGGAAAGAAGGGAAAGCAAGAACAAGGGAGTGTCCAAGTGAACTTGATTGTGGACCCGACAATGTTCGGCACCCTGCGTCCGGATGATGAGGAGAACGCAACTCTTGATGGGCTTTCGTCCTCGTTCAGCCAGAGCGGGGTGAGTGGGCGGCCAAAGCGACGAGGCATTTTCGAGGGACTTAATATCGAGGAGGAATGGAAAGCAGCTCGGAAGGAACTGAAACATATGCTTTTTCTGGACACCGTTTGCTTCTTCCTATGGTCCGCGGAGTTTATATGGATTTTAATGCGGAAGAAGTGCCCACCCGGGAGTTTCAATGGATGGTACGTTGGTGGACGTTACCGGTGGGGACTTGGAATTGACATTCTATTGGCGGCAGGTGTACGGCTTACAATGTTGCATCGGCAGGGACATGCTTTTTGGGGCTTGCTTTCGGAGTCAACGTATTCTTTGATGTAAAGGACCTGCACCAGAGTCGGGAATCGCCTCGAACTCGGACATGATGATGATTGATTGATGCCCATATGACGACCCTGTAACGACATTTTCAGAATGATAATTCTTTTGTTTTTGGTGTGCGAGAACGGCCCGAGAATCCGCCTACTCTGCTCTCGAGACTCCTATGACCATAACATAACAAAAAATGTCCGACAACTTTCCCAAGACTCAAGGTTTCTCTCCGGAAGCGGAGGATGTTAACATGCACCTCCCCAATGCCACCGCTTCCCATGCACTCATTCTTGCCACCCTCAATGACTTGAGCACCCCTCGCTTTCTCGCCCCAGCTGTAGCAGGGGCGGCCCGATGTGTCCGTGATCGCCTCGTCATTGTTCTCTTTTCGCGCCTGTTCAACACTGGCCGCAGACCGCGCTCTCCTCTCTTTGGTCACCGCGAGAATGCGAGGCGGAGGCCTAGCGTAGATTCTTCCGGCAGCAACAGCTCGGTGGGCGTATCGCACACAGGATGCTGGGACGATGTCCAAAGGCTTTTAACCTATGTCTACGTGCAAGCCACGGCCGTAGCCCAAGAATCGGACAAGGTCCTGCTTCAAGTGGACGTTCTACTACGAGGATTCGACGAAGACCTCTGTGAGGACTTTGGAAAAGATTTCGAGGTAGTCATCAGAATCGAAGGCGGTGCGTCCAGATACACCGTGGGATACACCTCAGTTGACTTTTTTCAGATTGCATACCAGTCCCCCTTCCACAGTCAGTCACCTCACTGCGGACAGCATGGACCAAGCCTGGAGATCACGTCATGGATAGTGAAATTGATCCCGATTCTCCGACTGCGCCAGGATCCGACCCGCCGATCTATCCCGTTGTGGCAGTGGGGGGCACCTTTGATCACTTACACGCGGGTCACAAAATACTGCTCAGCATGGCCGCATGGATTGCAGATGAAAAGGTCATCGTCGGCGTGACAGGTAGCGTGGGCTGATAACGATGAGATTGCTACTTAGCTGCTTACAAAGCCCACTTGCAGACGACGCGTTGCTGACAAGAAAGGATAATCGGGATGTGCTGGAGAGTCTGCGGGAGCGGATACAAGGTGTCCATCGATTTATGGAACTCATCAAGCCCGGCCTTGTCTATGACATCGTGCCGCTTCATGACGTTTATGGGCCAACAGCGACTGATCCAAACATCCAAGCTCTTGTGGTGAGCAAGGAGACAGCATCCGGTGGAAAGGCTGGTAAGTGTTCAATGACAATCGCTGCACTGTTCGGAGATGTGTTGATGTGTATTCGTGCCAAGTGGACAAATGCCGGGAGGAGAAGGGCCTGCCACGATTAAAAACGCTGGTGATAGACGTGATTTCACATTGTTCGCATCGGTTGGAAGCCGAAGACGTCGAGGCGCTGAAACAGGCCAAAATGAGCAGTACATATATTCGGCAGTGGATTGTTTCACGACAAAAAAGAGAGGGATGAGATGTAGGTAGGGTACGGAGAGCCGTATGTAATGTGTTTCCGGCGAGTGACGAGCCGGTGTTCGCCGATTCGGAATTACACCACCTGCGACTTTTATCCCTCTTCTCATCAGACTCGTCCTATTTTTTTAATGACCCATGGCGTCTCAGCGTTCTTTACCCTTCTCTCCCTCTACCCCCACTGTCCCCGTCTCTCAGCGTCCCTCCCAACTTCCCTCATCACTATCCACAGTTGGACTCTCAACCAAATTTGAAAGCGTTACCACCCGTGGGGGTAACGCGTCCAACACCGCCGGCAAGCTTGCCCACACTGGGTCTGCTGTCCCTTCTACTTCCCGTCCCCGTCCCTCCTCGTCAATATCTGAAGACCCGAGTTCCCCGACGCGCCGAACATACCAAGGTTCAGGCCGTTCAGGTCCAACTCCTCTTAGCGGTACACACGCCCACGGAATCCTACCTCCTCCACCATTTTTCCATCCATCCCATCCCAGCCAACAGCCCCTATTCGCCCCCGATGCCTCTCGTCGTTCGTCTGTGGCTTCTTCGCATCTTCCGTCGCATTCGCATGACCGCGAGGTTATGCATTCCGCATTTCCGGTCCAGTCTACACCACACGACGCGCCATACGATTCGGACGGACACTCGGACTCATTCCCTGTCGCCGGTGACCGTACTTCACGCCAATCCATGCAAGACGGCCCGAGCGAACTGCCCATGAGAAGCCAGAAACAAAGTCGCGAGCCGTTGCTCCCTATCAGTACACACGCCCGCTCCGGTTCAGGTTCTCTGACGACTCATAGGTCAAAACCGTCTTTAGCCAGGAATGTTGTCGAAAAGAATGCGGCAAATGCAAGCGTTGGCACCCGTGTACGTGATAGCATCGAGCGGTTTCGGAAGGGCCTGAGTCTCGAGTCGGTGCGCCGATCCTTGTCAGCAGGCTCGGCCAGTGCCAGTCAGTCGCGAATAACGGCCGACCTCCCATCTGCTCGGAGTATGAGCAATGCGGCAACACCTTTCGAAGTTAAAGAAAGCTCGGACGAGGATTACAAGACCTTGGACGTTGTCCCTCTTGACCTGCGACACCCGTCCCCTAACTTTATACCTTACCCTCCCACACCCACGACCAAGTCTGAATACCCTCTTTCCTCTGTCCCTGTGAAACACGAGAAGGCTTCTGGTTATGTCCGAAATTATGAGCGAATATTGTCCTCGAATCGGTGGCTCTTACGCGGACATTTGCTTATGGGCGGCGCTACACCCTGGGCGTTCTTAGGATCACTCACTCTGGTCTTTGGCACCGCAGGTGTTTGGCTCGGGACAACATGTGTCTGGTGGTGGCATAACAAAAGTCCCGCCGTCGCCATCGTTGCTGCGTATATGTGTCTCCTGACGATCTCGTTGATGTTATCCACGGTCGGTCATAGTCATACTCTGTGATAAATTTGGGAGTCTGGGTTTCCGAACTAACTGTTTCCTTGATAGGCCTTCAAGGACCCTGGAATTCTTCCACGAAATTTGGACCCTGATCCTCCTTACCCATCTGTGGCGCCCTCTGATGGCGGCGACTACGGTCCATTAACTCGGGATTTGAAAGTCCGTTCAACAGTGTGAGTTTCCTGCACCTACAGCGTAATCAGTTGGCGCCGATTCACATGAAACTACCAGTGTGACTGTGAAATATTGTACCACGTGTCGTACATACCGTCCGCCGCGGTCGAATCACTGCAGGGTGGTATGCACTGTTTTACTTGGCACACCAAGTGAGGTCTAACCTTCTGCTCAGTGCGATAATTGTGTCGATGGATGCGACCATCACTGTCAATGGGTAAACAACTGCGTAGGGCGGCGTAATTATGCAAATTTCTTCGCTCTCATCCTGGTAATCGTGTGTCTGGTTTTTCTCTGCCAGAAGCCTAGAGTATCCTATTGAACTCTAACCCTCCAGACAATTACCCTCAGTTTTGTGATCGTCACATCTGCACTCCATCTCTCGATGTTGATAAGCGAGAATCGCGTCAAAAACTTTAGTCATGCTCTTGGCAAGGGTGTAGGAAGTGTTGTTGCCTTCTGCCTCGCAATCACCGTCGTCTGGCCCGTCGGTGCCCTTTCGGCGTACCATTTGCGAGTGAGCATTCTTTTTTTTTCCCCTGTAGATTGACAGGGAAAACTCACCTAGCTGGGATTAGGTTCTCTATCTTAATGTGACGACTATAGAACAGGTATGGTGTTATTCACTACGTTGTCACCTGGTTGTCGACGTGTCACGACTGTCAAATCCCATCACACCACTTTGCGCCCACTTATTTATAGTTTCACTGACATTGTGCTTGGTTGTTATGTAGATTCGAAACTCTGCCCACAAGTCGATTGTGCCAGGGACGGCAACCCCAAATCCATTCGCACATTCTAGCTGGAGAGGAAATCTGGCTGATGTACTATGTCGGCCAGGTGGATTTACATGGGTACAAGCGCATGCGGTGGCGACGGAAGACAAGCGGTTAGTAAATCCTGGCTTTGAATATCAAGCTGATTTCGTGGTGCACGACGATGCGAAAGAGGGTGGAAATAGTAATGGTGATACCCATCAGGGCAGATGAGGGACTGTATGTCGTAGCTATGTAGTTGGAGGGAATTTAAATTAGGACGTGGGACGGTTTCTAATTTAACTACCGCGGCAGGACCGGCGGCCGCGATTTACAAATGCGGAACTCAGCACAGCACGACAGGGGCTCAGGTAAAAAGTAGAGCCTAGCATTGGCTGCTATGACGTCAGCGTGTTCTCGCAGCCAACTTGAAACGGCGCCCGAAAGTGTGGGATGGCCGAGTGGTCCCCTGCCGTGTCTCGCCGCGGGTCGCGTATAGCGGGTCAGATTGTGCGGTGCCTTGTAATCGTTGGCTTTGCCCTTGGGCACCCCGCGTTCTCTCAAAAGTCGTGTCGACATTAATATTGCCCGGATCCACTCTGTTCCGAGCATTACTATCACCAACTTACATAACATTTTTGCTGAGGACTTGTTGCCTGTACCTTGAGCACAGCCTGCTTAGTCTGCCTGGGCGTCCGACCGGTGTCTGGATCATGGAACCAGGATATGGAACTGACCCTGAAGGAGACAACCAACAACCAACCTCCCGGTCAGCTTGCAAGCCCCCTTCTTCCAAGTCAGCTTCTGCTGCCTCCCATCTCCCTTCTCCGGATATCCGTGCGTTCCCACTCCCTTCCGATCCATCATCTTTCTTTCTTTGCGTGATCTCTCATCCCTTTCCCCCTCATCACAGCCTCCCGCCCTTCCCTCGTCTCGCACACACGTGAAGAACCCCAGAGATCTTCTTCAAAGAGGGGTCCCCCTGATCCTCGTCCGTCGGTCCTCGTCCGTTCCTTTCCGGCGGCACAGTATCCAGTCATGAATCCATCCTATCCGTCAAATGGCTCTCCATTTCCTCAACCTCACCCCGCATACCACCACCCCGCCTCTACTCCAGGACAAGGACACTCGGGTAACGGCGTGAGTTCCACTCCAATGGCGGGACAGGGTCATCCTTCTCCATATGCATATCCGGTGCATCACGCTCCGTATCCATCTCACGCACCCTTCCCTCACTATTCTCCTTATCCACAACAAATCATGATGTATGCACCTCCGCGTCCAAATGCCGCCCACGAAGCCGTGTCTCAGCCTTCCCCGACGGCGAATCATTCATCTGTGCCACTCGGCCAACTATCAATGGGGAAGCGCAAGCGCAAGTCCACCGGTGAGGGCCAAGGGGGCGATGTGGAGGGTTCAGAGGAAATTGCAGGGGCTTCGGGTTCAGTTCCCAACGTTATGGCATCAGGTCCAAGGGCTAACGCGCAACACCCATTGCCTTCAGACACCAAGAAACGCACTAAGACGCAAAGGGCGTGCGATAGTTGCCGCAGTCGCAAAATCCGGTTCGTACGGTTTCTGTTTGACAGCGATCAGCTGCGGTTTACACCTTCTCGCGTTCCCATGGTCTTTTTTGACGCCGCCATCTCTTCGGATCTTTTGTCACTGGCTTGCTGACCCATCCCTCCATCAAACAGATGCGATATTCTCCCAGATTCTGACCCTCCTTTATGCCAACACTGCAAACAGTACGGGTTCGATTGTACTTTCTTTCTACCTATTGCGGAGACTCGATTTAAGAAGAAAAAGCAAGAGGAAGAGGTTGCCGCTGCCACAGAGAAAACACGCTTGGAAAACACAGAGCGGCTCAGCTCTTCTACGCCCGGAGAATCCTCTCGCCCTCCAGATGCGCGGGTGTATGGTATGGGGACGAGGCTTCAGACCCGTTCGCCTCGCTTTGACACATGATCCTTTACCAGGTCCTACATCTGAAGCGCATCTTCTTCACTCGAGCGCCGCGATACCTTCCCGATTATATGAAAATTACGATGCGCGACACCATCATACATGGGAAATTTTACAAAACGGTGACGGACTCGTCCAAGTGTTAGAGCCAACTGCTGGCGACGCCGCACCAGCATTGCAAAAGCCCGTGGACATGCGCATCGAACGGGATGTGGTCGAAAAGCTGGTTAATGCGTATTTCTCAGAGATCGCTCCCGTCCTTCCAGTCATCACCCAAGCCGAGTTTCTTTCCACCCCCTCGCCTCCGCCTATATTATTATATTCTATTTGCCTCGTAGCGGCTGCACGGCGGGAAGTACCGCAGAATGTGTTTGACGCAATACGCTATGCCGTCAACGCCGTCATCAAAGCGGAAGATGTCCTTTCGACGGCTTCAATTGTCAATGTACAGAGCCTGTTAATTCTTTGTATGGTAGGGGATTGCCATTCACAGTTTGTGCCAAATGCTCTGTCCGCTCTGTGGATCCGATTGGGGACTGCGATCAGGATGGTACGTGGAAGGGGGGACCGAAGCAATGTTTACTCAACTGAGCCGCAGGCTCAAGACTTGGGTCTTCATCGCGCAGAGGCGGTAAAGCAGAATATTGAAATGCGGCGCAGGTTGTGGGGAGCGTGCCTCATTAGTGACCGATGGTATTTTTCAACTTATCCCCCCGTCTACCTCACGGGTTTCTGGTATCTCATGCTCACGATGCTCATCACAGGGTGAGCCTGTCATATGGGCACCCGTACATGATCGATGTCAATGACTGCGATGCCCGATTACCTTCCTCTGGCACTCCTTATGATCTCTACGTGGACGAACTTGCCAGACTCAGCATTATCCTTGGACGAGTGCTGAAGACCATATATAGGTATAATTTATCTTATCCCGCTTCCGAAGACGCTTATCTGATGAATTTAGCCCGGTCGGGTTGATGAACACAACTGACGAGGCTCTTGCCACGTTACTGGTAGATATTGAGAACTGGAAGAAGAATCTGCCTCCAAGTTTGCAATTCCGAGGGCCTGACACACCCGTCGACGCAGGTTTGTATCATTACATCCTATATTGGGCTTCCCCTGAACACTGGTTATGCAGGAGTACTCTTCCTGCTATATACTTGCGTTTTAATGATCTTTTGGCGCGTCTTCATGCGGATCTCATACTTGTGCCCGGAGCATCTCAAGTTTGCCCTTACTATTGAAAACTGGTCAAACCTGGTGGGATTGACTGGCGATGCTATCGATTGGCTGGACCGAAATGACAAAGTTTATGACGTGTGGATGCTAGTAGCGTATGCGGCGACCTCATGTGCGCTAGTCCAGGTGGGCATGTTGCATGTGGTTATGACTCATAGAGCGCTCATCTGACGATAACGGTTCATGACAGTACCACACGTGGGCACGTCGCCGGGATCAGGACGCGGCGGTGAAACTAAAGAAATTACGCGATTGCATCCGACGATGGGAAAAGTCACTCTCACCGGATCACATGTCGGCGCGCCGAAAGGTTGGTCGTGTGGCATTCCGATGAGCCGTCCCTTGATGTCTTGATGTGTTGTTTCAGACAGCAGAGATCATCGCACTGCTTTACGGGGCAACGCAAGGTCCCCCGCTACAGGAGGAGCTCCCCCCGTTAAACCCTGCGAATAACGTGACAAGCAGGAAACCGTTCCCTTTAGGAGGACTAGCATATAAAAAAGACTCGAGCTGGCCAGGGGGCGGCGTGTTCGTCGCGCACGGCAAAGCCAAGGGAACATTTACAGGAGTCGGACCTGGCGTAATCATCGAGAGTCATAGCGACGATGAGGGTGAGGTCATGTCCCTGTTACTCAAGGAGGACGGGCTCACGCGGGGCGCAGATGGAGCGCCACCTTCAGGAGCGCATGATGATGAGAGCGGAAGTCAGACGTCATCAGGGCGGAACGATATCGCCAACGTGAACGTTAATCCTGTGCTAAACGAGGGTGGGATGCCCGAGTGTGAGAACGTTCACGTGATGAATACTCTCGACTCGGCGCCAGCGTCGACAAGAGCGCTGGAGCAGCTCGCATTGGCGGACAACAATTGGCTGGATGGCATTCCCGGGGGTATGTTTGACTGGGGTGCGTGGCTTGAGCTCAATTATATACGAGGAATGATTCGCCGAACCGGATAGATTCACAGGTCGGTGGGATGAGTTTTTTTCCAGGCTCAACCCCTCGGGAAATTCTCAAGCACTTGCCGCGGCTGTACTTTCAACTGGACTCCCGCAACCGGGCACCGCGGTGGTGTCCACGCAGGCTGGTGAAGGTGCAGCGACGGAACAAGGACGCGAATCAACAGAAGATTGTTCGTTGCCTGTGCCAACGAGTAGCTAGCGACACTCGATTCGTGGTTATGATTGATGCGGTGCAGTGGGTTGGTATAGAGGACTTATTATCAGGTTGTGTTATGTCATGTTGTTGAAGTTGAGTGTGTGATATGGAGATTGTAGCATTGCATTGCATCGCAAATGGACTAGCCGAGTTGATTGTCACTTACACTCGAACCACGCTGGCCGTTCACTCGCTCGCTATCTTCATTCCTATTCCCCTCCTCCTCACGCTCCTTTTTTAAATATCTATCATGGCTCAGCTCGATCCTAATCACCCAACTGAACGCATATCCCAACTTCTCCCAACAGTCAAGTGTTCCACCTGCACACGACCAATCCCAATTGATAAACTTGGCGACCACGTCTGCTCTTCCAACACTGCCAGCGATACCACCCTCATTCAACCACCAGTCAAGGTGCAGACCGCCCCCCGACCTTCTTCGAACGCGTCTACACGGCGTAGTCCGATGGACATGTTTTTCACGCGGAGACGCCCATCCGCGAATGCACAAGATACCTCCGGCCTTGATAACGCCCGCCTCAGAAGCAACCCCAGTCCGGCACCGTTGCCATCTAGGAGCGCTCCGAATCGTGCTCCTTCGAGAAATGGTGTTCGTAGCCCTGCGCCATCGCTCAACAGCAATCCCGTGTCCCAGCCTCCTCGACCTCCACAAAGACCGGAGTTGGCTCCGAACGTCGTCACCCCTTCTACTATTCCTAGACTTGGTGGGAGTCTCAGTATCAATACTCGGACACCTGTTGCCACGCCATCTCCCTTCGATACGCGTTCTCCTACCCTGCGTCGTCCGTCTAACCCACAGTTCCCCCCTGGCGCTCCCTCTCCCGCCTTCCGTCGTCCATCTAATCCGACATCTTCTCTTGACAATGATTCTCGTTCTCTAATCCAGCATCTTCCTTCTGTTCTACGGTCTCCTGACGCTTCTCCCATCCAGCGACGTCCTTCGGTCCCACGGCCTTCCCTCGACACCCGTCCTCCCATCCAGCGTCGTCCCTCAGCGCCGCAGTCTCCTCCCAAAGCTCCCACTTCCATCCTACGTCGCCCCTCTGACCCACGGTCTCAGGTCGCTCAGAGCACTAACTATGGCAACCCCGGTGATCCACGCTCAGCGCCGATGCCTCAGCCCAATCACCGTCCCGTTCGGGCCAACCCTTCTCCCGCCCCATCGAGCTATTCTACCCAGTCCCTCGTAATGCCGGAGATTGATACCAAATCGGGAGGCGCAGCTGGAATGGCTGGCGTTGGGCGCAGAGGCTTCGCAGCAGCGGCTCGTGCCGCCATGTTTGCTCCTCCACCCGCGTCTCGCATGCAGCGGCCTTCAGCAGATACACCCCAAAGTATGGACGACTATCGAATCGACGCACCTCCTTTGGGCGCCCTAGATCCTCCGGCTGGTATGTCGTCATTCATTCATTTAGCACATATTACATGTTAGACGCCACTACCTACGTGGTTATCGGCGCCTTTGGTTCTACTTCTCTCATCATGTTTTAATTAACGAGACTATCTCTACCCCGCAGCGCCACCAATGCCGTATTCGCACCGCACAGCTTCCCCTCCGACTTCGGTCCCATCGCTTCCTCCTGATTCCCGGTCCTCTTCGAACATCATCCCATCATCCCAATCCCCGACCCCTTCTGCAACGCCCCTACAACGCAAGCACAGTAAACCATCGTCAATACCTTTCCCCCTCAAACCATCCGACAAGCCGTCCAATGTGCCCGGACCTCTGACACCAACTTCTCCCATTGGGGTACGCTTCTCTTCTGAGAAGCCCTCACAGAAAGGGGCCGTATTGTCCGGAGATAGCGTTAAGGTCGTGACCCAGGATGACCCGAATTCTTCCTTCCTTGGTCGTCCTTCGGAAGACGAAGAATCAGAGTTTGATGGACTTGCGTATGCTGAGGGTGATGAGTCAGACGACGATGAGCTCCTTGCGCGTGGAATGACGTCCGCCCGTGTGCACAACAGCCCGTCTGCCTCATCGACATATTCAGATGATCACCGACGAACGGTGCGAGTTTCAACGGACACAGGCCTTGACAAAGCCCTAGCTGCATTCCTGAAGTCACCAACCACTACGGACACACGGTTCTCATCAACCTCGTCCGCGCACACACGTGCGTCGAAACCCCCGATGCGTTCCTTGACATCGCACGTGCAGCGCGATCCACCCGCACAGGGAGCGGCTGTCGTCCGACGAGGAGCCACGATCTCCGGTGCCTTTAGTGGCTCGTCTGACAAGTCGAGGAATGACAGATCGTCGCAAGAGTCGACTACAAGTGGGCTGGCTAGGCACCACGAGAAGGCGTTGACGTGCATACGGTGTTCCAAGAATATCGATGACAAGAGATGGATCAGCGTGGAGAATGGGAGAGGCGTGTTGTGTGACAAGTGCTGGAAGAATATGTACTTGCCGAAGGTATGAGAGGTTGGATGGTTCTGGTAATTGCGACTCACGATCACCCCATAGTGTCGTCGCTGCAACCTACCCATTGAGAAGCAGGCGGTGTCATCCTCAGACGGGCAACTTAAGGGGAAGTACCATCGAGACTGCTTTAACTGTCACACTTGCCACGTGAGACCCCTCCGTCCTTCTTTCTTGGAACATACGTTTACCGTGTAACCCTTGGTGTAGAAATCGTTCCCCGACAGGACATTCTACGTCTTTGACGGCAAGCCGTTCTGCGACTACCACTATCATGAGGCCAACCACTCCCTATGTGCTGCGCCCGATTGCGGACGCCCGATTGAAGGCCCCTGTGCACTCTCACACACGGGTGACCGCTATCATGTCGAGCATCTCACTTGCGAACACGAAGATGACGCAAATGGGAGGAGATGCGACGAACGTCTTGTTGATTACTGGGAAGTTGAAGGGCGCATGCTTTGCGAGCCACACATGCGGCAGGTGGTGGAGCAGGATATGATGGGTGTCGGATTGGACAAGATCGGGACGAGCTCAGATTCAAGAGCGATGAAGCGCAAGACACGGTTTATCGACCTCGCCGGACTGCGTTAACATGTGAGTTTGATTATTTTTTTGGTTTCTCTTTGCGGCTAATAATGACGTTTACTCGGGAGATCAGACTTGATGCTACTACAATTGACCATCACCCTCTTCGAACACTACCCCAGGTTTATTTATGGACCATTGATTATATATATATCTATACATATCTATTTCCTTTCGTCTGTACACAAACCTGGCATCTAATCCACTTCATTCATTCATGTTTTTTTTGTACGGAGGGACTACACGTTACAAGGCCACGGATCTGTCATAAACACTTACCTACTTGCCCACATACCTAGTCCATAAATACCCATTTTACCCTTCTCTGCTCTATTTATTGGTTTCAATAGTCGCCCTTCTTCATGTTGGTTGTACCCGCCGTAGCTGGTTCCACCTGGCAAATGGCAAAATTGTCGATACCTTTACATTTCTTGGGCTCGTGAGGGGGATGTGTATGTTCGATCCAATACTATATATACTGAAAGGCTCCCCACGTACTATCCACCTTGAATCTCAAGAATCATTCGCGTAGAAGTCTGCGTAGTCATATTCCCGCTCGAGTTTAGGCAAGGGCTGATTATTCAGGAGTGGCTTGACACGCAACAACAGTGTTCTGCGTCTTCTCGGACCTTTGGCATACAGTCTTACTGCTTTAGCAGTTGTAAGGCTATCTGTCCAGTCCTCGTTCAACCACCGAGCCACAGCAACCTCTTAACACCATATTCCATCTTTGCGTACATACTTGTCGTCTTTCTTGCTTCAGCCAAGCTTCAAGTTATTCACCGAATCAAGGAAACAAAGGCCTAGGTTAGAAGAATGAAATGTGGAAAAAAAAGAGACAGACCCCACGATGTCCTCATTGCGGACAAGCGGCACAACATCGCTCTTATCCTTACCCAGGTCGGATATGGCGCTGTCGTGTGAATGTGCATGTGCATGGACGTGAGCGTGAGCATCCCTACATGCACTGGCGATGGCGTCCACCATGAGATCAACAGCCTCCTTGCACGTGCTTACACCAGCCAAGTCGTCTGGTGCAGCCGGCTCGACGAAGGCACTGCCGCTGCTCTCGCGCCACGCGCGATCAATCGGCAGAGCCTTGAACGCCGCAAAATTCGTCGTGTTCGAATCTATTGTGTCGCTAGCGCCAGCTGCGCTATTCGTCTCGGGGGTCGGCCCCGGGGTTGGTAATGCGTCGCTAGAGAGCAGGCGCGATAGGCGCGCGGTGGCCGTAGCGGTAGACGTATGCAAGACCAATGGTGGTCGGTACTTCGTTGCTGATACCGCCGACGTCGATGTCGATGACGGCGGGGGTGGCGACACCACATCGGGCTTGTGCGTCGTCGTGTTCAGTGAGGCGACGGTTGTCGAGCTGGTAGATGTTGTTTGTATCTGAGTTGCGCTAGAAAGGGACTCGGAAAGAGAGGAGAGGGGGATAGTCCTCGTTGGTGAGTGACCCGACTGCCCCCGTGCCCTGAACTTGCTCGCATCGTTCGGGGAGACACTGGGCCCGCTGAGTGAGGGCGAGGGTAGGTCGACGCTGTTACGCAGAGAGTAACTTGTCACGCGTGTGCGTTGGCGTATGTTGCGCCACTCAACAACGAATCCTGCATTTTGAACGGGATCACGAGACGCCTCTTCTAGCGGAGAGATGATGTATACGCCTATATTGCGAGTGAATGAAGCAGAAAGACCCAGAAAGTTTGAGAGTACCTTTAGTAATAGAAACGATGTCTTGAAGGGGTACCCGTGTTGAGACCTTCACTTTTGCCAGGTTGTAGTCAAAGCTCTGGGAGACTTTGAGCGATGGAATGGAACTCAAGAACAGATTTTCCCCTCACTATAATATATAAGGCGACCCGAGACTGGGGAAAGGTCACGGTAAACCGAGAAAGTCCGAAGATTAAATGAAATTGACAAACTAAGAGTAACACCTTCTCTTCGAACTTCTCCCCCAGTTTCGTATTCAGCGCAACCGGAGAGAACAAAGACCACCCAGAATACAGCGTTTCCCCCTCTTCTAGTACACGCGAGACACACGTTGCAATAGCTTCTGCTCGGATGTTCGACAATCGGACGAGTTCGCGCGGATCGGTTGACTGTAACTTTAACAAGAACTCTGAAAAAACTGAAAGTGTCCGGAAACCAAGCATATAGTCGATGACAACTTGGCTAAACCAATCGTTAAATGTCGAAGTATACATCCTTCAAGTTCAAAATAAGCAGGGGGAAGGCGAAGGAGGACCAGAACGTTAGGAACCTTGCCAGGGAGTTTATACCGTCATTTAACAGACCCCCGAGGTCACGCTTCCCGGTTCTGTGGGGCAGCATGAAATCAAAAAAAATGGAAGAGTCGAGTAGTGGGTTAGAGACCCTACCGCGTGAAGTCGCCCTATAGATGCACGGTCGGTACCTCATGAACAGTGTGATTATCTTTCACTGACCTTAAGAGCCGAGGTTCCCGCGCTGTGATTTGGATGAGCATAGAAAAATAGCGGGAACAAAGCACGTACTAGCATCGACTAATAGCATCGCCATTATTTGCCCAAACTGAGATACGATCAACATCCAGATAGCCGAATGAGTGCCCAACCCGATGTCATACCATCGTTGAAAACAACATCCATTTCCGTACGAGCAGACTCGGAATGGTTTAACAAAGCCAAGACGAGTAATTGCCGATTTAGTACGTGTCGAGCGAAAGCGGACTGTATCATTTGTGAACCCACAAGGGCTGATAAGAAGACGATACTACTGACCTGCACGACATTCGTCCTGTCTAAACAATCAATGCAGTTCATCCTGTACACGCCCCTCTGTTGGGTTAGTATATCCCGATCGCATATCCACAAGAACCTAGCAAAATGAGGGTTATATTGTGATTAATAGTTTCCTGCTTTTTGCTCACCCTTGAGACTCGAATGACCGTTCGAGCTGAGCGATGAGCTTCGAGATGTTCTCATATCTGCTTGTCGCGTGACTCCTCACTCAAACAATATAGGGATATGACCTACTTCATACCCTTAGTCTCCGCATGGAAATCATATTGGCAGTATCTTCCTTGTCGTCAGCGTGCTCGGAGCTTCAATTCGCAGAATACGTACTTGACATCTGATAGCTGTGCTTCTTCGACGTATTCACGATACGCATTAGTGAGTCCCCCCTCTTTTCCATGTTGTTCTGCTAGGTTCACGACGGTCTACAGTCCTCGGGTAATTCACAGAAATTTATTCGCTATAAGGGTACTTACATGGGGACCATAAGTTGGCAATGTCCGTTTGAAGTGACGAATAAGTGCCCTCAAGTTTTGCTCATGGGTTGCTTCGGGGGATAACTGAGGCGGGGGTTTCAGACCAGCACTCGACTGCGTCCAAAACAATGGTACTATGGATGATGAATTGTATTGGCTAAATGGAAACAAGATCAACTTACTGGACCCCCTAATCTGAATATAGCTGAAGATATTGGTAGCGTTCTCTCGCTAAAAATCAGTGAGCCGGGGTTAATACGTCGATGAAAGTAGTGGTTTTACATACATCCACTCGGGTGATGGTTTCTGTTTCAACGAAATTGGCGACGTGAGCTCCATCGTCTATACCTCGACGCTGATATCGAAGACCAGCACGGTCTCGAGAACGCCGAGACATTATGATATAATCTACGTTAGTGGTATCACCGGGCTCCGCGGACCCGGGATCTTGCGAAAGTGAAAAGGAGGCGACCTGGAAAAAGCCTTGCACGAGTGGCAGTATGTACGGATGCAGCTAGAGGGATAGCAATAAGTTATGGTCACACTCCAGGGATAAAAACGGCGGATACCCCAGCATCAATGAACGGCTTCGAGAGGTGTTCATTCCACCAAAATTGCCGATCCACTCGACGCCATAGCGGAAGGGTTGGTGAAGGCTCCGCCAAAACATCATCACCTTCACCGTTAGCTCTAGACTGGGCTGATGGGTCCAGTGCATCGAGCTCGGCGAGCAGGTCATTCTGTTTCCGAGTTTTAGCAATCTGTTCTTGCTTGTGTTGCAACGAATGCGTTATGTCTAGGACCAATTTGATTAGCGGACCCGGAATCACTGCGGTACTAGTTGCTGTTTGTATCAAGTTACCGAAATCGTACGCAAAATACATCTCTCCTTTGGTAAATTCCTTGATAGTCTGTCGAAGAATCTTCGTTTCTAGCTCCGTGTACTTTTCCCTGATAGTGGTGGGTGGAGGAGCCGCAGTCTCGATTATTCTACTCAGTACTTCCTGAGGCTCAGACATATCCTGGTGGATCAAGGAGTCTAAAGGCCGATCGTCTTCGTCAGCAACAAACTCGACATTCGACGTTTTAGTATCGCTCATTTTGCCCGTGGAAAGCCTGTTCCAAAACGACAAGCGGGTCGCCAGTACTTTTGTAACAGGAGCCGTGGAGACTTCAGACGATATGGAGGAAGAAACGGAAGCCACTGAAGCAGGAGACGGTGGCCTTTCCGTTTTGAGCGCAGAGAACTCGTCCCCGGCCACAGGTGTCATCACCTTGACTTCATGCTCCTCTGAAAATCTGACCCGGTTTCCTACGTCGTCAATAGACCCAGCGTTGCCACTGGAGTGATTTCGAGACGAGTTCTTGGGCACGAGAAGGGACGAACGAGCCTTTGCGGCATTGGTACGCGCGATGGCACTTGTCACGGATGCGGCTTGTTGGAACCCACCGAGGGGTATAGCTGTGACGTCTTTGATGGAATAGACTTTATGACTTTCATGAAGTACTAGGCGAAATTATTTTTAGTACCAAGATGTAAGAACGAAAGAGCTTACCATGTCCGACCTCCGACCGGGACGTGATAACGAGCAAATACGATTCTACACAGAGAGTTGCACCGTTGAGAGAAATCTCAAGAGAGATGTGATGACGATAAGCTACCGGTGAATAGCTCGATAATGCCGACAATGCCGTAGACAATTATTGTCGCGGCCCAGTTGACGTTCGCATTCTGAATGGCTCCCTGCGATTCCTCAATCTCTGGTATTTTACCCCAAGTAATGCGAACATAGTGATCTGATTCGCATTGACCGGCTATATGCGGTCTCAGAAGGAGTCCGTCTTGGGTAGGTAAGAGGGCGATGTGCTCGTGTGGTCGGGGGTGGGGTACGGGAGGTACAACAAATTTCGGAGGTAGTTCAGGTGCATGGACAACTAGATCATTGCGGGGTGACACGGTAGTCATTGGAGGTTGTTTTTTCGACGACTTGGAGAAAAAGCGCTTCATGGTCCACTAGTACGCACAAATGGAACGAGAACAGCGTTGTCATCAGCCTCATCCAAATTAGGAAGTGCTTAAGTGGGTGATGAAATACAAGATGCACTACAGTATGCACTACAGTACAAGCCGTCTTGTATCTATGCCGAGACCGGCTTGGAGAGGACAGCGAACCGGTTGTTAGTGCGGACGTCATAGCCATACCCACTACCCAGCGAACCGGGAACCGCACCAGGTCCATCGTAGTGCATTTTCGTGATGTCGTAGTTGCCTAGAAACTAGTGAGGATACACAAGACGTCACATTAGCAGCGACGACGTACCAATGAATCTCCAACCGTCCTCCTTCACATGATACAGGTTGCAGGTGTTACCAGAAAATGCATCTCGGTGGCCTGCAGCATAGATGCTTCTCCGTCCAAGCTCCTGAGCTTCTTCATCCGTCAAGTCCCACCGGTAGCCCTGGTCGAGAACACCGTACGCAAATGTGCTACCCGATCCCACAGAAAATAGATCACCTTTAAGACGAGAGCCGTCCGAATCAACGTAGAAGATGGTGGGACCTGTTTTATCCCAACCACAGATCATGGTACCCTGGGAAGATATGTATGGATCACGACTGTTTACTGAAAAGATGGACTCAAACACACCATGCTGAGACCCATGCCCTTATAGCTGTAGACGAGGTTGCTGAGGTACTTGGAAGCAGCTGCAACAGATATCCGTTCTCGGTTCCTTAACTCATGCAAGCGGCACTGGATGCCAAGATACGTTTCCCAGTATTGACAATCAGCTATGCACGGGTATAAGCCTTCCAAACGTCCACCGGAGAATGCATGAGGACACACCGGCACCACCTGCCATCGTTCCTAAGAGGTATGGATTGATCTCGATGACCTTTTTCACAGTACCAGACGCTGGGCAAAGGATAGGCATAAATCAACCCGACTCAATAAAAAAACTACCTATGTAGCTTCCTGCAGTAGCACGAGAGTCAACAGCTACGATAACCCCGCCTTGAAACCGGAAAGCAAGGGTGGTAGTGCCATGTTGGATCTTGATCTTGCAGTTGGGGTCGGCATGATCATCGGTGTGAAGCCTCAGGAACGCAGTGGGCTAAAATGGAGCATATAGTACGCCATGAGATAACTGTTGACAAGAAGAGGTGTTTACCAAGACGTACATCCGGCACAGGAGGGATATTGAAGGCATGTCCTTTTACTATCTGACCAAACCCGGCTTGTGAGCCCCACATAGCATCTGTGAGACCATCGCTTTCAGCGATGTCCATTGCCGTCCTGATCTCGCTGTCAGCATCGGTTGTCGAAAACTTGCTAACGAGCGCGTTCATTCTTGTAGTCGTTACAGTTAATCCAAGCTGCCTGCCGCGTCAGCCATGCGCGTCCTCATTGTTTGGCCGCATTTGGCCCGATTCTGACACTCTGATCGCATCTGCGAATACTCTGTATTCTCATACATCATGTCCGGTATCTGTCGCCCCCGACTCGCTGAGGAAAGGAAGCAATGGCGGAAGGACCATCCATTTGTGCGTGTATCTTGTTGCGGAGGCACTTTGTGGGCCTCAATCAGTCAGTTTACAGGGATTCTACGCGAAGCCTACTAAGGCTCCAGATGGGTCCATGAATCTGATGGAATGGGAGGTCGGAATACCAGGGAAGGAGGGGGTGAGCGCCCATTGAAGTATGCCTTAGCTGATCTATATACGAGTTAACATCCTCTAGACCCCATGGGAAGGTGGGCTTTACAAATTGTCCATGACCTTCCCTGAAGGTATGTGGATGATTCACAAAGGGCTTCGGACAATGCCACTCAACCCACCAATCAGACTATCCATCCAAGCCACCTAAATGTACGCGTGGAGTTCGAGTAGAACTTTTAGCTAAACTAATATATCGTCATCCAGGTAAATTCGTACCGCCACTGTTTCATCCAAACGTATACCCTTCAGGGACTGTTTGTCTATCTATACTTGACGAGGAGAAATCATGGAAACCTGCTATTACCATCAAACAGGTGGGTGTCCGAAAACGAAGGCTTCGATGGCGATATCCGAATCCTCTTTTCTAGATTGTGTTGGGTGTCCAGGCCCTGCTGAATGATCCAAATGTTAATGATCCAGCTCAGAGCGAGGCATATACCATGTTCAAGTGGGTTCTGTTGTTTTACTGCTACTTGGGCATTATTAAATTTCTTTGTAGGAATGACAAGGTAGCTTATGAGTATGTTTTCTGTCTGAAGTTGAGGCTCCATTCGAGCTAACGGAAACCTCGGAATCCAGGCGTAGGATTCGACAGCAGGCCCGCGAGAATGTTCCAAAGTAGCCCAGGTTGCTCAACCTCACCTATTCATTTTGGTCTTTCTGTTGAACCATGTCCGTTATGCCCATCAACACACTATCCTTGTAACCATCTCTTAGCGTAATGGAATTTCATGAACACTGGATGCCCGGAAGCTGGGACCAGAGAAAGACTATATTGTACTATTGGCTATGTGTAGAGGAATGATGTCCTATACCATGAGCCTGTCAATGGCTTTTTTGATAGTTTGTATCTGACTCTGTAACTCCCGCGATTCATTGGTGGTTACACTGGCAGAGATGACAGGCCGCGTGACTCCGCATGCACGTCCGAGAGCTGCCTTGGACTCGATGAATATGTACGGCACGTTCTGCAAGGAACTCCGTCACCGATACACACCAATCAATGTAGCAGCATAGACGTACCTTCTCTTCACAAAGTAATGGAAGGTGGAGAAGAATTTCCAGTGGCTCCGTGTCAGCCGTCAGAATGATGAACTCGGCAATGCCGCGATTAAGAGTTTTTGTTGCTGTGAACGAAAGCATTTCACTTGGTGATCTATCATCAAAGTTACCCAGCATACCTTCATTCGCCCCTTTTTTAAGTTGCTTGTAAGTGGAAGCCTGTTGCACAAGATCGAGAATCTGAACATAATACTATCAGAAATGGTCGGGTTCAGCAGATGGAGATCATTTCCACCTGATTGTTCAATTGGGCATCCGCAAGAGGCCATGCTTTACCTCGGGTGGTGGGATCAGACATCTCGAATGACTATTTTTCAGGCTGGCGACCTCACGCCTGTTCGATCCTTGGTCGGAGGAGTGCTGTTGCTGACTAATCCCAATGCTCTGTTTGCCCGGATTTTTGCGGATTTGAGAGGAAATTGAGGGAAATTGGGGTTGAACCTTGTCCGGATTCTGTGGATCTGAGACTGATCTGAGGCCAAGTGGGGTTAGGGGTACCAGTCAACCTTGCATCCGAGAGTTATTATGTAATTGGGTTGGAATGCAGCTGTGACGACACTCCCACCAACACCTCACTGGCCAGGATACCGTATGGATGAATTCAAACTATGGTGCTATATTGCAGGCGAAGAGGACTATTTTGACGTCTATATCCCACCTGCCGAATCGATTTCTCGCCTGAAGGAGCGAATATATGACAGACATGTCCAGTTCTTCGCCCAATACAGCTTGGACGCTCCGCGTCTCACTCTCACGAAGGTGTGCTATATCATGGCCTCTATGTGAACATTAATGTAATAATGAATGGCCTCTGCTCGCTTCTTACATCCGCAGATCGATGTAGACCTCGAATATGTGGAGGAGGATATATCCAATCGCAAATATCGGTCCAATGCCAAAGACCGAAAATTGTGGCCACGGGAAACAATCAGTGATGTATGGCCCGGAGAACCTCCCAGTAACCATCTCCACGTTTTTGTTAGTCTGCCGAGTGGTGAGTACGTCATACGTCTCTTTGCCTTAGCTCAAATTTTGTCAGCAACTGCCCAATCTGCCTCCCCTTCCGCACGCAACAAGAAGCACAACTCTCTACATGACAGAGTCCCAAAGCACAAGAAGGAGTTTGAGGACTTTCATACTAGCAATGGGGTTCGCACCATCACTGGTAGCATTGGTCCAGTAAAGAACGGTATGAGGACAAAGATCTCTTCGGAATGCCGTCCTGATTATGATTATGGAATCCAGTGCGCATGCTGCTCAAGACTGGATATCGTTATGTGTATGTGTCCCGAAAGTTTGCCATGAGGCACGGCTTCATCCCACAGGATGCCGCCCCAGGGCACTACGGATATAGTGGCCTAGTCAAGTGAGTGCTCTTAGCCTTTCTTTTGTCCAAGCCACTCATCGTCCATTTTATGGTGGCATTGTAAGTATCGGGAAGTTGCCAATTACCGTTGGCAAGACTAAAACCACACATGCGGTCTATTTGTCCGAAGAGTCGCACTTTGACGTGGTCTTGGGGCGTTCTTTTATGGAAAAACGACTGGTCAAGACAAATCCCATTGACCCCACGGACATAATTTGCCTCGATACGGGTGAGAAGCTGGATTGTGAACTGGTCATACTTAAGGATGGGAAGGGGGAGATTGTTACAGTCACCTGAGTCAGGCTCGGGCTTGACCTGGTATCCGATTTCATATTCCAAGCAAGTTCATACTATCCTCCTGTCTCGTTTCTATGTGATATCTAGCCCTTTACAGTAATCTGTATCGTAGTAGCGAATAATATTAAGGTGTACTGTGTCCCCGAGTCACCCACCCTCAACTGCGTGATGGCCTGAGGGCCATCAAATTCTCATGTGGGAACAAGGTGACGGCCACGCGTCGAGTTCTTGACGCATTCTCTTCGTTGTACTTTTTGTTGCTTTTGTGTTCGTGGACGCTCGGTACTGGCTGGCCAGCACCCTACATCTTGCCTCAGCCGGGCGCTCTGCACCGGCCCTGCTGCGTTATACAATATGCAACACTAGTACTCCGAGTTGGCATCGTTTTTAAAGCTAGGGCTAATCATGTTCTGTACATCGGTGATTGATGCTCACACGGCGAGGTCTGGACGAAAAAGTTGGTCAGAAACGCAGAGGGATCATTAGTTGTGTACGCTACTGTATGATGCCCGTGCTTGTAAGTACCGCCGGGACACGCGCTACAGGGGCGAGGCTTTCCGGTGTCCTATTTTTAGTGGCGCTGCTTAGCCATTCCCTTGCGGAATTTCATACAGACTTAAACGCCGTGTGACAGGTGGTTATTGAGCGCTGTTCTGTTACAGCACTGCATGTGCCTTCACTCCCCGTGCATCATCTCCTCCCCTTCTTTAAGCCCATTCTGTAGTTGTCACAGCTCTCAGTTGCGAGATGATCACCTGGGACCCAATGAACGCGAAGGTACGTGGGACTTTTCGCGCTTCTCGGGGCTGTCTTCGGAGAGAGTAACATAGTTTCCAGGCTCAGCTCCGCCTTGCCGCCCAGCGGTTAGGCCAGCTTCGAAATCGCAAAGATGCACAAGGGCAAGTCATCGGCAGAGACATATCCATCCTTCTTCAGCAGGGAAATGAAACGTTGGCCCGCGCAAAGGCACAGAGGCTGATACAGGACGAAATCATGGGGGACCTGCTACAAAGCCTGGAGATACACATTGGTGTTCTTCTCGAGCATTTTTCCGAGTTGGAAAGGCACGTATCTCACCGTTTCATTCCTCGTCCTACATAACGAGGTTTTCCAGCGGCAATCTAAGCCCCGCGGTCGTGGAGGCTGCGTCTACACTCATCTTTGCTGCACCACAGGTCGATTCTAAAGGCATAACGCTTCTGCGATACTCCATTTAGATTGTATTTGACATTAGTATTTCAGACTTGCTAACTTGCCGCGAGTTGCTCGGAGTTCGCCTAGGACAACATTTTCTTCACACCGCTAATTCGAACAAGGATCAGCATGTATCCGCACAGGTTTGTAAGAACTACAGCTCCGGGTTACGTGGTGGCTAACTGCAAGCTTGCATCGAAGGTTGTTCGAGCTCTGTCCGCGCCTCCTATCTCAGCTGCGGACATGCACACGTACCTTGCGGGCATCGCGCGCTCATATAATGTCCAATGGACCCCAGAATATCGGCCGAGTGACGTGTGAGTTACTCCAGCAGGATATTGTTACCATTCTGATGCCCTAGCAGCCTAGACGCCCTTTCCGAGATCTTGGATAAATCGAATGACACGCCCACGGTTGATTTGTCTCAGCTATGCAAGCTTTGTGCCTATGGTATATTCTAACTATAACCGCTTTCCTCATTACTCAACCATCAGCAGGAATCCCAGAGTCTCCTTCATGGTTGCGTCCTCGGATTTGGAGGTGAGATCTTGCGGGGGTGGCTTGTTTACCGATAACAGATGTCGTCAGGCTATTATTGGGAACGCTACCAATTCTCAAGTCGTCGTGGGAGACGGAGGCTCGAAAACATAGGGAAAACTATTACGTTCGCCATACCTAGTTTCATTTCGTCTTTGACGTCGTTCTTACATGATGGTCCTATTTGTAGGATCTTGTCCGCCGTTTGCTTGAGCCATTTTCCAGCCTTCCTCCTCCCACATCACCTCCAGCTCCTCTTGATGCAGCACTTACTAGCGCCATCAAGGATCTGTTCCGAGTCCCGGCTACACTCTTTTCTGGTCTGCAGGAGGAGCCAGAAAGCTTTGATGATTGTCCTCTAGATCCCTCAGCCGACGAGAGTGTAAAAATACGCTGCTCTGCCAATTTGGACATCCGTCTCAGGGCAATCAACCAAGACGGGAACAATTCCCAAGGCCTTCCCGAAATTCATGTGGATGATGAGGTAGCCGTGGTCCCTGATATATCTGTGATGTCACCGGGCTCTCACCGGACCCTCTTTGCTTCTCATCCTTTCAACACCGGGAATGCACATCCTAGGCATGCGTCTGCCCTCATACGTCTCTTGTACATCCACTCGTGTTTGAATCCGGCCAATCATTCTCCTCATATGGCCTCCTTACTAATTCCTCTATACTTTGTGCTCCACCAAGAGGTGGAGTCTCCTGACGTGGCTCATGTTGAAGCAGACACCTTCTGGCTCTTCGAAGCGATGGTAGGGGAGTTTGCAGAGCTCGAGGATGAGGATGGTGGAAATGAATGGATACGCCATTTTAGCGATCGACTTCTGTGGGTGGATCCAGAACTATCTGCAGATCTTGTGAGTTGAGTATCACATTGGTATAGAAGGCAGTGTACTAACTTCCTGTTTTAAAGCGTTTAAAGGGTCTTGATCCTGGACTTCCTCACTATTCCTAGTACGGGTTTGGTTGACCGCCTGACAATTCGCTGACCCTACTTACGTAGTCGATGGTTGGCACCATTGCTTACGCACACGCTCCCACTACCGTCCGTTCTGTCTGTGTGGGATGCGCTGTTTGCTTGCCCTATGACAACACGAACTTCGTCAGCCAAACTTGAGGCCCTGATTGATATTTGCACAAGTATGTTAATCCGTGTAAGGGGTCCACTTTTTTGGTATGTCATGCCATGATCACTCCTCCTGTCTCTCGCTAACTGTATCCCAGCCTCGGGAAGACAGTGAGGCATACACCAAGCCTTTGGGCTGAGGAAAACTTGTTACTAGGCCCGCCATCACCATTACGAGCGTGGGAACTTAACGATGCCTTCACAGAGGGCATGGCCCTTCTACAGGCATATCCCTTAGAGTCTGCAGGTGGCATCGATAGCATCCTCCAAACTGCGGTGGAGCTTAGAAGACGAAGGGAGGATGCGTCAAAAACAGCGAAAGCTAACACCACGCTGGGTACTCGCCTACGTGACACATTCTGGAAAGGGATCACCAACCAGGATACCTCACCCCTTCCCTCGCCAGAAATGTCTGAGAAATCAGACGACGAGCCACGAGATAATGGCGAAGAAACCGAGACAACCCCTGTCGAAGCTTCTTCCTCCGAGTCTGCGCCGGGTCTTGCGTCGCGATTAGCCAACGTTGTCTGGCTGGGAATAACAAATCAAAGTGCTATGGAAGCTCCTCCATCTCCCGTGTCCCCTTTTCCCTCTTCTCCTATGTCACCATCACGTCCATCTTCTCCCCCCTCTCCCCTGCCTCCGCCTTCACCGGCTTCACCGCTGCCACCTGATTCTCCCATGTCGCCAACTCGTTCATCATCTACTACTTCATCTTTGTGGAGTTACGCCGAAAAGTTCAGGGAATCAGATGCCGCTGCCTCCCTGTCGAAGGTCAGCACGAATTGGAAAGTAAAGGCTATGCAAGCATGGAATAAGACATCCGCATCATCAACCCCTGATGCTTCAGGTGCTTCGCATGTCAGGCCCAGAACTGATCCAGCGAGACGTCCATCCTCGGAAGGGTCTTTAAATGCTCACAGCGAAACTTACTCTCCACCCCCTCGCCCAACTTACTTCCGTCCACCGCGCGATAGCATGCTTCCGCAACCTAGAAGAAATGCCTGGACCTTTCCAACATCACCAGATTCGGTCGATGACGCCCCTTCTACACAAGCAAAGGGCCTCAGGGACTCTATTGCATCTATTGCAGGGTTGTCGGCTGCGACACCGTCGAAGCCGTCTCCAAAGTCTGCCCCTAAGCCACTTCTGCTCAACTCGTCTTCTTTAGTCACGAGACCGTCATCTTCCCCGCTTGTGCCCACCCCTCCTTCGCGTTTGAGGGGTGACTCGCTATCATCTGTCGCCACAGCACCAGAGAGTACGAAAAAGGCCCGACGACATGACAGCCATTCGGAATGGGAATCTGATGTTCTAGGAAGTCGCGTTGTTCCTCTAAATCGCCGCTCAGTATCTCCCATGGCGCCACAATACCGCACGGTACATGGTGGCCCACAGTCTTCTTCATCTGAAAGGGGCGCCAATGGACAAGATTTGTTTTTGAACCGGGAACTACATTCACCTTCTGGACGCAGCGATGGATCAGGCAGTCGGGACTGGGGTAGGGTCGACTGGCTAGATTCCCCTGTAACACTCCCTGCTTCACCCCCCCTTTATACGCCACCACCCCCATCCGCTACTTCAAGTCATGCTGCAGTGTCGGGCGCAAACTCTCAACGCGGCTCCTTAGTAATCTCAGAGCCGAATATTCGCGTCTTAGAAGCCCCAATTCAGGCTAGGAAACTGGTGCGGAAAAGAACACCCCCACAATCTCACGTGGATTACACTTCAGATTCGTCTGCCGCGCTAGATGCACCTCCCCGGAGCCTGCGCCAGCGACCCAAACGTGCCGCTCACACCCTCGCGACAATACACGTTCAAAAAGGCAAGTCCACCGAGGACGGCGGCGTATCGTCGAATACTTTAACCCTGCCAGAATCCATCGATCATGATAATGTCGTGACTCCACGCGCAACGGACTTCCACCAACACAGTGAGAATTCTACGCCTTCTGCATCCCCGAATTCCCCAGCCCCACCACCTATTAGAACAAGAAAACTCTCGGGCGAGAGTCGCAAGGCACATGGCGACGCCTCCGAGCCTCGTACTCGAAAGATCTCATCCAGTAGTCACTCCCCAAGAACCCGGAAGGTCTCCGAAAGTAGATCAACCAAGCGTGTTGACAGTGCCGCTGAAGAGGGCGACGATGAAGGGTACGATGAGCTATTAAGCGCGTATGAGAGTGAAAGCAGTTTCGGGCATCGTGCTCCGCACTAGTTTTTGGCCCTCGGTCGTACTTACGGGGCGTACATCTACGATAACCTAGACGTACTCATAACACGTGGCTGCGCAGTGAACTCGGATGTTTAAGATATCTGGACGTCTCCTATGCCGTGTCGTAGACATTCGTGGATGCCGTGGTATACCCTATTTAAAACCGAAAACCGAGGTAAAATATTCTGGCAAAGAGATGAATGAGTGTCAAGCAGATATAAGAACAAATCTCATTCTACCCCGTAAGCAACTTCCAGGTGCTGTTCTCCTTGACGAGGAGAGTAAAGGATTGCAAGGTAGTATCGTACGTCCCATCTCCGCAGTCCTTCGTTGATTAGCACATCTCGCACTTCGGTCAAAGGTATAAACCTCCTTGACACCAAGAGTGGCAGAGAGGGGAGCCCGCGATGCGTTTCGAGCTGAATACCGTACGGGGGGAGAACAAGGACAGATTCTGGAGGTGACATCAGTTTGAATGACAACAGTCGGCTCGCTAGGATGCGCACCCCAAAGGACTTGAGTAATCTTCCAATAGATAAGGAGACCGAGCCCTATTCCCGTCGCGGTCATTAGGGCTGCATTCCCCTTCGCCTGGCAGCTGTTGAGTCACCGACAGATGAGTGAAATTGAAATGAACGCACTGAAGGCCACAGCAATCCAACGAGTATCGCCGAGAATACGTCAAGCCATGAAAACCATGGCAAGCCAGCGAGGCGTCCATGTCGACTAGGTGATGGGTGCCAGTTTTCGACGCGATACTCGCGACATAAACCCGGTGTCTCTATCACTAGGAGCTCAGGGTGTGCCTCTGTGAGCAGTCGGGAACGCTGCTGGCCCATGCGGGTGCCAGAAGGCCCAATCCCTCTGAGCTCAGTAGTGTGTAGCGTTGGCGCGTGAGAAGGTCGTCTATGTTGGTAGGGACTCACCGCCTCCAGGTTGCCACTGACCTCGCCTTCTACGTCCATCAATCAAGCTGGGAAGCTCAAGTATTTCTGACTCCTCCTCTGGCCGTCCTGGCCTCTGTGCGCGCTGTGGACTCTCATCCATCACCGTCGCGTCTATCCTAAATCTATCAAAGCGACTACTATTCGACTCCAGTCTCTTTTGGATCCTCGCAAGTCTAGTTATCATTGCAGATGTAGCACTTACGCAGCTAATCATTCGCTTTGTTCCATGTATGAAATCTCCGTTACCTTCCGTGTCCTAATTTCTCACCAGATATCCATTTCAGACACGGAAATTGACTGGGAAACTTATATGCACCATATCAAAATTTATCTAGACGGAGAGCGAAACTATTCTGCTATCGATGGACCGACAGGGCCCTTAGTGTAAGCATACTTCGTGATATGATCTCGAGGAAAGGCGCCAGGGATGAGAATGTTTGTAACAGATATCCCGCGGGACACGTTTACATCCATGCACTTCTGTACAAACTCACAGATGCAGGCCGAGATCTGGCACTGTCTCAGCAAGTCTATGCCTTTCTATACACCGTGTCTCTCATTCTTTCCTGTGCGATCTATCGCAAGGCTGGCGGTGTTCCTAATTGGGTCTTGCTTTTGCTGCCTCTGAGCAAACGGCTTCACTCGATATACGTACTACGCCTTTTCAACGATGTATGGGCAGTAGTGCTCACTCAACTTTCCATCCTTGCACTGGTTCGGGGTCTATCTGATCTCGCCGCATTGCTTCTAAGGTAAGAAATTAGTTGTATATCCGTTGCAGCGCCATGGACGTTCTCTTTTAGTGTCGCCATCTCTGTCAAGATGTCCGTCCTGCTATATCTCCCTGCCTACCTTGTTGTGTTGATCGAACAATGTGGCCTGGTTACTACTGTTCGGCTTTGCCTGACGATAATCTCCGTTCAAGGGTTGTTGGCATACCCCTTCCTTCTCGAGCATCCATTATCCTATGTTAATTATGCATTCAACTTTGGGCGCGTATTCCTCTATAAGTGGACTGTCAACTGGAGGTTTTTGAGTGAGGAAAGATTCCTAGACCCAAATTTCGCGAAGGCGTTACTTGTGGGACATGTCTCGGTTCTTGTCGCTTTTGGGCTTTTTCGATGGTGCCGGCCTTCAGGAGGGGTGTTAGCAGTCTTCAACAGGGCCATACAGTACCCGAGCCGTCCGGGAAGTTCTGTTCCCGTCAGAGCTGACGGTGCGTACACGGAATCGCGTGGGCCTCTCGAATACTTACGTGTTTATAGAAATCATTACCATTGCTTTCACCTCCAATCTTATCGGAGTACTGTTTTCGCGCTCGTTACACTACCAATTTTACTCGTGGTATGCCTATCAGGTGCCCCTGTTGGCGTGGAGGACGCGCTACCCTACCATCCTAAAGTGCGTGTATTGAGTGCAGTATTCAGCAAATCTAATCGTAGTTAAGGCTTATTATCGTGGGGCTAATAGAGTACGCGTGGAATGTTTACCCATCAACTACACGCTCTTCCGTGGCGCTATGTATGTCCCATGTCATACTTTTGGGGGGTATTTGGTTTGGGCATGAGGGAAGATCAGCAGCAGATGGCATCTCGGGTCGGGCCGATAAAACACGGGAGCTTTGAATCTGGATGGATCGAGCCGGGCCGATAGAAAGCGTAACATCGATTAGCTTACCGTCCGTACCGTACCGCGTACCCCCCCATGTCGACCCAACGTGTCGTCGTTACATATTCTGCGCCTCAGCCATTCCTTTCTTCAGACCAATGGATACAATTCCATGATGCATTGTCGGCTCAGCTCCCACTGAGGAACATTCACTGGAAACCGTTGACGCGTCCATCCATAAGGACGATTCAAGAACTCGAAGTACAATTTGTTCCTCTGAACACCGTTCGTGACGAGAACACTTCTCAAGTTCCGTATTTGCTGCTGGAGAGACCTTTGTTGAACATCTATGTTGTAACATGTGAGGTAAGCTGCACTTCATCTCTCCGCCTGATGGTTTACGTCGTGTCGAGCAGGATAGCGACGCATATAAGACTACCGTCAAAAAGCAGATTAAAGACTGGCAAACCTCCTTGAGTCATCGCAAGAACCAGGAATGGGTCATCGTACACGTCGTCCGTTCTGATGCTCGTAATCCGACGACGAATTTCTTCCAAATGAAAAGCAACGTGCTCGACAAGATACGGGCGGACTTCAACACGGACAAAAAAGACAGGTGCGTATTCGCAGATTGGTTGTTGCAATGTTGTGATTTCGATTACTTGGAGATGCGTACAGCTCGCGTGGCCTGTAGCAAAGGACAATCCTGCAGCCTGGGGCGAGCTACTTACTAAGGTCAAAGACGGGCTACTCTTTGCATTTGATACGGCGGTGTCTCAAAGGGAAGATGAGGTCAGGCGGTCGGAAAACCAACAGTCGATGCCAGGATGGAATTTTTGCACATTTTTCATTCTAAAGGTGCGGAAGGCCGCAGGTCTCATTCTCAGCTCCCGATCATGCCTCTACCCGTTCAGGAAAGTCTAGCCGCGTCATTCGAGGGAATGAACCTGTTTGAAGATTCCTTACGGTGCTATGACGAACTGGAATCGTCTTTTGCACATGTACTCAGGGAGAAGAACCTGTCTTGGTTCGGTACCCTGATCATTCCTGGCCCAAACGATGACTGCCTGCCGCTACTTTCGATAACCAAAAAGCCATACCGTGACCTGATTGTTGCAAATACTGTATCTGTCTTCGACCTCCGTATATATATGCTCGCAAAGCAAAGCAATCTCCTAGGGAAGATGGGCAAAGTCACTGATATTTGCAATAAAGTCGCGATGTTCCTCACATCGTTTGGGAGACACCTGCGTGAAGTTAGCGTAAGTCGACTGCGTGTTGATATATTGATTCATTCCCCATGTGCTCTACGTTAGGTTATTCTACCTCCGTACTTTATCGAATCCTGGACGTACTCTTCGGCACTCAGCACAGTGGAACAGGTTGATGTCTGGACGGAAGACATCGAACTGGAGGGTGTGATGCTTAACCAATTCAATGCTTGCAAAGGCGAACTACTGGAGCTGGCACGCAATCAGGTGAGACACCTTTGTTCGGGCATTGTGATCGCCAACATCCTTCCAGCTGGACGTGTTTGGGATACAATTGGGCCTTCTGCCATCTGGACCACCATTCTCGCTGTCATTACCCAGCGTACCTGTCGTTCTAGATGAAGGGAAACAAGAATCGCGCTCCATCGCCAATTCCGATTTTCTGAAGTGCTTAGAAGATCAATCAGCATTCTGCGATATATACGTCAAACTAACCAACCGTGCGATCGATGCCTACGTAAAGGCTGGGCGTCGCAAGTTCGCGCTGAGGCTACACGGAAGTCTGGCAGCATTGGACGTGTTAGTGACAGCTGTTGTTCCTCTGATCCCATCTCACAAATCCCACTGCCAGTCACCGGGGTCGATTACCTTCTGCCCTTCAAACATATTCATCGTTGCCGGCACATTACGCGCCTCATAAATGGACATCATTAGAGTCTTACATGGTATCACAGGCACTCAACGTCTATAGTCTTGCGGGTACCGACAAAAACAAACAATGGATCAACATTGCCCTCTCGTACCTCAAAGGATGCGAGAGCGGCCCCAATGGTGAATTGTTGACACGTCAAGAAGATGGTGCAACGTACGTAACGGATCTAGTGGACTTGTTGAAGGTGGCAGTAGATCAGCTCAGCGAGCGTTTGTTATTCCTTCCCCGCACCCGACCGGTGGTCTTACTTGAGTTTTGATTCAGCGTTGTCATACGCCGAGCATCCCGCCCTCTCCGTTCGAGCAATAGACACAACAGTGATGCCTGCAGGGGACGGAGACGGTTATTTCTTACATGTTTCGGTGCACAATTCCTTACCCTGCGTAAGTGCATGTCCTGTTCTCGAGGGCGGTTCGTCTTACGATAATCACACACAAAGCCACTCCCGGCGAGCGAAATCAGCGTAAGCTTATCGGGCAGAGAATCCGAGAAGCTTAGATTCAGCATCGGAGTGGAGGCGATAGAGCCTGGGACCTCGACGTTCAGATTGTTTTGCCCAGTATGTTGTCCCTGAGGTCATACAGGATTCGAGCGACTTACCTCATCCGAGACTTCGTCCTGGGGAACCTATGTTCTAGAACAGAGTAAAGTGGTTGTGTCAAATCTGCTTCTGCAATGGAATCACAGACCGACCCCAAAGAGCTCTAGCAAGGCTTTACGGACCAAGTATACTGCCCCGACCCTAATCCGGCTCATAAAGGACACGCGTGCATTCGATGTTCGGTTGAAACGGCCGCGCTCTGGTAAGCAGGTAGATCGACATATAACCGAGCTTTTTGAACTCGTCTTGGGTAGTTGAATTAGGACCGGGGATGTCCTCCAGACTTCTGTTGGCCGTCTCTTCCGGTCGAAACCACATTTTGAAGGCTACGCTCAAACTTTCCGGGCCGCCAGGTGTCACCCTTCACTTCCAGGACTCTGCGTTAGACGGTGATGGTGAGTCACAGAATGTCTGCGAACAACTTGGTTAAATACAACCTGTCAGAAACTTCGGTATCTCTTGAGCACACAATTGATAGTATCTCAATACTAAACCTCGCCGAAAACTCCGAAGTTTCAATATTAATACCTCACAGTGATGCTTCAGCACTCCACACCATGGTTAATCCCTGATCCTTGTCGCTTGGGTGGACGTATGCTCATAATCTATATGAAAGCAAATTACTGTTCACGTGACGTATAACACCAAACGGGAGCCATCAGTCAGTCGCAGTCTCTCGCAGAGTAGCAGAGTGCAGGCATCCCTCCCAGTCACCGTCAACGTCCAAGATTTCTTCCGAGGTGATAGGTTACGATGAGAGCATTCCAGTCATATTTTCTACTCTC
Source organism: Russula lepida (assembly GCA_003316425.1). Taxonomy (NCBI): domain Eukaryota; kingdom Fungi; phylum Basidiomycota; class Agaricomycetes; order Russulales; family Russulaceae; genus Russula; species Russula lepida. The sequence continues at coordinate 136,612 of QFEZ01000106.1, forward strand.
ACCTGTTTTTCAGACTGTTCTCGAGGTTCACGATCTCAGCAGCCGCGCAACAGTATATCCGTGTGTCTTCAGCTACGTTGGAAAATGAGAAGGACGAACAAGGACTCTCTATCTTTGGCACACCCTCACAAGCGCGCGAGATTATTGTTCGTCCTCCCCAAGAGCAGAGAATTTCAGATATTACTCACCGTTTCATCAGACTATCACCCCTGCGCATCCTGCACACTTTTTGTTTGAACTTGTCTCACAATATGGCAGAGGTCAGGTTCCTGGGTCCTGTCGCCAATTTCTTATACTAATTGATATTAGTATTTGACCCATTGAATCTATGCATCAAGTATCGAATGTTGCGAGACGGTTGGGATACATCTCGTCCCGGATTATATTATCTGACCTTGATTACCAGAGGTTGAAGCTGTGCTCGAACAAGTTATTGATGAAGTTCTAGATAACTTACCTCAACACTCTCCTAATCGCACTCGCCTGATCGCGCACATGGTTCAGGCCCTCGAAAGCGATGCAAATTGGGTTGAGCTTTATGGCATTACTGGCGAACTGAAGGTCCCAGCATTCGACGATGACGCGACACCGAAGGAAGTCCTAACCCGAATTCGAGAGGTGAGTTACTCAAGTATAATGGAAGTCATCACGAGAATGTGATCATTCCGTAGGTCCTAGAAAAGGGTAGGCCTGGGGTTGCGATGAGCTGTCCCTTGCGAGAGATTCGCATTCAGGTTGATGTACCACTTATGGACGCAAGTTTTCATGGTCACGCTCGAGCCTAGTCACGTCCTCATGCACGTTGGAATATCGCAGATACTTGCCTCAGTGCGATTTCGGATTCTTCCAACGCCTTCCTCAGTGGAGTCGACACCAACACACCCATTACCTCCATTATATGCCGGACAACCTATTTCAGCCTTGTTATCTATTCAGACTTCCTTCCACTGGAGCGCCAAACCAGACACAGGCCGCAAATCATATCGGATGCGGTTCGACGTTGAAGAGATGGTGCGAGACTGGCTGATAGGTGGGCGAAAACGCGGAGACTTTGAAGCTACAGTATGTCTGGACCTACGTTATCAGTTCATGGTGGCTGAATCCACCCAGGACGGGTCAACCTTGACGATCCCGATGACACTGATTGCACTCCATCACGGCGAGTTATCCTTGCCAAAGGTGGTAGTTTCCTCCAAACCTCTCGAGGGACATATGACGATGGGATCATCGCTTCCGAACATTGAGACCCATCAAGTGCATGGGGCTGAGAAGGTGCTTATACTTCCCAGAGGTGGCCGGAGTACATTCATTGTTGGGATGGGATAGTGGTCATAGACAGATTACATAATTCAATTATGCCTTCAGCAGAGCCAGAGCAATCAACCTCCTCCCAAAACCAAAAGCCATCATTCAGCTCACTTGGGCTCATACAGCCTCTTCTGGAGGCAATCGAACGGCTTGATTACAAAACTCCAACAGACATTCAGCTTGAGGCACTTCCCTCTGCTCTTGAGGGACGAGACATAATCGGTGTAGCCTCCACCGGCTCCGGAAAGACGGCAGCCTTCGCGCTACCTATCCTTCAGAAGCTATGGGATGAACCGAAGGGTCTTTTTGCGTGCGTACTTGCACCGACGCGCGAGTTGGCCTATCAGATTTCACAACAATTTGAAGCGCTCGGTTCGGCTATGGGCGTACGCTGCACGGTCCTTGTCGGCGGAATGGACATGGTAACGCAGTCGATCGCACTGGCTAAAAGGCCGCATATCGTTGTGGCGACTCCTGGACGATTGAAGGATCATTTGGAGAATACGAAGGGATTCAGTCTGCGTGGTCTCAGGTTTCTGGTGAGCAAATGTCATTCAACCATTTCTTTCTCCATTATGTATTGTGCGCGGTGCAATCAGCTCAAATTTCCTGTACTGTCACTGTTCCCCAGGTCCTAGACGAGGCGGATCGCTTGTTGGACATGGACTTTGGGCCGGATATCGACGGCATTCTTAGGGCCATCCCGAAGGAGCGGACAACCTACTTGTATTCGGCGACGATGACGACCAAGGTTGCTAAACTCCAGCGTGCAAGCTTGTCAAACCCCGTCCGAGTGGAGGTCTCGACAAAGTAAAGACTTTCTTGGTCACCTGGTGCCCTCCGCAGGTCTGACTTTTCCTCGTTGCGCAGGTATTCCACGGTGTCCACTTTACTGCAGTACTACCTTTTCATACCCCTGTCACAAAAGGACGTTCATCTTGTCTACCTCGCAAATTCCTTAGCACAGAATTCTATAATCATTTTTACGCGGACTGTTCATGATGCACAACGGTATGTTTTGCCATCCCTCTATGCGAACCCGCGGGATACAAGCTTCGAACAGGCTTTCGATAGTGCTGCGTTATCTGGGCTTTGCAGCAATCCCTCTTCATGGACAGCTGAGTCAAAGTCAGCGCCTTGGCTCTTTGAGTAAATTTCAGAGCGGATCAAGAAAGATCCTGGTGGCTACAGACGTGGCTAGTCGGTGTGTCCCCGCATACATGTGGGGTTAAGAATTGCTGATAGAGACGGAACTTTTTTCAGTGGTCTCGACATCCCAGCAGTCGACGTCGTAATCAACTTTGATATCCCCACGCATTCTAAAGATTATATCCACCGGGTTGGCCGCACAGCCCGTGCTGGGCGTGCAGGGAAATCCATAACACTGGTCACGCAGTACGACGTTGAACTGATTCAACGCATCGAAGCTGTGATCAACAAAAAGATGGACCTTTGGCCCACCGCTAAGGAAGAGATAGCTTTGTTGCGTGAAAGGGTGGACGAGGCCGGGCGACTGGCTGCCAAGGAGCTTAGGGAAGAAGGTGTGACCAAGGGACATCGGAAACGGAGAAAGGATGAGGGTGAGGATAAGGATGTCAGAGATCGGGATGACGATGTGGTCCAGGCGGGAATGTCAACGAAGAAAAAGAAGAGCAGAAGGTAGTATCTATATGGCCTCTCCTTCGTCCCGTTCACTTTCCCTATCGACTGCATCCTAATCCAAAAACATGATATCTGAACGAAGGACGTATTTAGTGCCATTTCGAACCCGAGAGCCCTCGTGGAGTAGGCACTCGTTGCCATGTCTAGGAGAAGACTTCAGCATCTATCATGCACGGCGGCAAGCGTATCTGTCCACGCTGACCTATGAAGAAGTGCTGTGCCCCGTGTTAGCGGGACCACCATGGATTCCGAGGTTCTAGCTTTGTTATTCGGATAGAAAATGGTCTGCGACAATTCAGTCAAGGTTCCCGACGGATCCCACCACACCTACCTCCCCGCCCTGCACACCATCCTCGACACCAGTGAGATATATGAGCAGTGTCCATTCCGAGACCACACCAGTCTTCGCATCGCGTACGGAATCGTCATAGTGAGGGTTAAAGTGCTGCGACGGTGAATATTTGTACAACCGAATGTTTGAGTTCAATGAATGGGCCACCCTGGCACTCGAATCTGGCCGTTTCATCGAGGCAGGATATGGAAACGATGGTAGATGGGGACGCAGTATGGTCCATAGTCGATCTGCGAACTCGGGCGAGGAAATGGAAATTCTGTCTGGGACGAAGCTAAACTTGGGCGTTTACTGTCAAACGAGAACATGCTTGCTTACAATTGACTCTATCTGCCTCCCCACGTTTTTTTGGTGGAGTCAATTCCAGGGGTTGGGAGTCAATGAAGTCGACAAAAGATCGGCATTCTGCCGGAGTCAGCACATTCTGTACCGCGGGTTGGGTTTAGTCTTATACAAATAAGATGACAATAAAGGCGCACGCTTAGCAGTAAAATCTGATCTTCCAGAAAAGTATGACACCGTATGTGACTCTTCTCTGATAATCTGGGGAAAGGGGTCGCTTTGGGAGCGGGACTCGGAGACTGGTGGGCAGCCTGAGCCCGTTCCTTGTTGCCTGCCGATTTCTTTACCATCGCGGTTGCCAAGTTGATTCAATTTCATCTTGCACCCGGACCTTGCTCTAGTCAACTCAACCAACGATGGCAACCTCACGAGTGATCAACTTTGGAGCAGGTCCCTCTTCCCTTCCTCAGCCTGTACTCAAGAAAGCAGCTCAGGGATTGCTCAACTTCAATGATACGGGTATTGGCATCGCCGAGCTCTCACATCGCTCCAAGGAGTTTGGCGCGTTCATTCAAAACGCCGAAAATCTCATCAGGACCCAGTTAGAGGTCCCTCCAACGCACTCTATTCTCTTCACGCAGGGTGGTGGGACCGCTCAGTTCTCCGCCGTCGTGCTGAACCTCCTCGCGCGCCATAGGCTACTCTATCCGGATCTCGCTGACGATGAGCGGCTCATGGACTACGTCCTCACCGGCTCATGGAGCAGAAAGGCCTTCGACGAGGCCAAACGCCTCGGCGGTGCCCGTGCAAGGCTCGCAGTCGATTCACGCAAGTACTCCAAGGATAACGTTTCCTTCGACAACATACCGCCGCACGGCGAGTACTCCTTCTCGCGCGCACCCGCGCTCATCTATTACTGCGAGAACGAGACGATCGATGGCGTCCAGTACTCACCGGATCCCACCGCGCCAAAGTCCTTTCCCTTCGGACGCCTGCCGCGTGAGCCCAACGGCCTCCTCCCGCTCGTCGGTGACCACTCGTCGTCGTTCATGTCCCGGCCGATTCCGCATCTTAGCGAGCATGCCGTCATCTTTGCCGGCGCGCAGAAAAACGTCGGTCCCGCAGGCCTCACGATCCTCATCGTGCGTCAGGATTGCCTCGTCGACGTCGATGCAGCGGCCAAGCTTGGCGCGATACCCGTGCCGTTATGCCTGTCGTACAAGACGCTCGCACAGAGCAAGAGCCTGTACAACACCCCATCGATGCTCCCCCTCTACATCACCGGACTTGTCCTCGAATATATGAAGGAACTGGGCGGCCTCGAGCACTTCGAGGCGGTCAACAGAAGAAAGGCGGAAAAGGTATACGCTGCTATTCGGGCGGGCGAGGAGCGTGGGGTGTTCCAAGGCAGAGCGCAATCAGGGTCAGGTAGCTGGATGAATGTCGTCTTCAATATCCTCGGGGAAGGAGCAGAGGCACGATTCCTTGGGGGCGCGGAAAAGGCGGGTATGAAGGGCTTAAAGGGTCACCGGTGAGTTATTCGGTTGCATACATATCTTCCCAGACCTTTTGACATTTTTCATGGCTGTATCAATGGCAATAGATCGGTTGGAGGTATGTACATGCCATTCATGCGCAACCTGAGCGGCCCTCATCAAATTCCATTGCATTAACAGGCGTCCGTATATCTCTCTATAATGCCGTCACGGAAGCAAACGTGGACACCCTCGTTCAATTTATGGAGAAATTTGTTTTTGAAGCGGTTTCTCAGGTGTCGCCGTAAATATTATTGTGTTGCGTGGAATTTGTGCGTGGAATAGGCTAGAAATGAGACAGCTAGTTCGGGGGAAGTCACCGCATGTCTTGGCTTTTAGATGTAAGGATTGCATGGTGTGATATATGCCCCATGGCTGAGTTGGTTACAGCGTCCGACTGTTATCTCGCATTGGGAAAAGTGCATCGGAAGGTCGTGAGTTCGAGCCTCACTGGGGCAGTTCATTTTTGCAAAATTCTTTCTCTTCCATGTGATATTCCATGTGATAGTGGGGTTTCAAAATCGGCGAATCGTGCCGATACGTTACCATCGCGTTACAAAGTGCATTACTCTCCGTGACACGCAACTTTTGTTTGGACGACGGCTTACAGTAATATGTCAAAATTAATTTGTAAAATACATAGACTCATATCCATAGTCTCATAATGATTGCTCTTGATCAGGTCTCCATCTATCTGTGTCTTCCTCTTTAATGGGCAGAATAAAATAATGCATTGATTTTTGACGACTCGCGACGCCATGCGTTACGACAAATGTGACTGCTGGCAAACCGTTGATCACAATACTGTATTGCACACAGTGTATAGGAACAACAACTTGTACAGGAATACGTGAAGACAGAGAATATCGTTGATACATGTACACGTCATAAGGAAACTGTCGATGGAGAGGGAAAAACTTGTAACATCATAGATAGATGCATTGAGGAAGGAAAGTGTGATGACGTGCTGTACAACCTAGTCGGCTCACAATGCACGAATAAATTATCAAAGTTATGGACTGAACGCACCAAGACGAACAGTCAACGAGAATGGACGTTGTTCGTACGATCAAGCACGAGTATTTGAAGAGTCGAAAGAAATTGAGATACGAAAGAATGAAATGTGAAAAGATGGTGTAATATATATGCGATTGAATACGGTCACAGTTGATGATGCTAATTTGCAGGAATAAGGCACGGGTGAATCCGGATTGCGTGGATGATGGGAACGTCCGTTGATGAAAAAGGAAATGGTGACGTGATGAGAGGGGTGAGTATTAAAAGGACCTTCTAAGTGGGGGAAACACAATGTGACAACGCCATACATGTCACCGTGTTGCTTCTTGAACAGGCGTCATAATTGGCATTAGACCAACAAATTGGACTCGAGACGGCGATGGGAACCGCGGTGGGGGCGTCGACATTGCATTCGGCGGGGTTGAGACGAGTGGCACAAGAGGTTCTGTCCGATCTCTTGAAGAGATAAACTTGCGCCGGCGGACCGGGCCAAGACCGGAAGCACGCATATATTCTGCAGATGCAAGTGCTGAGAGATCGGAGTCCCAGGGGTTTCCTGCCGTAAGCACGGGGTCGTCCAGAGTGGAAATCCATGGAAGCGAATCGAAGTTAATCACACGGGGTGCAATGATAGCTTCTGGTCGTATATTGTGCCGCCGACGGCGGGGGGTGCGTGGAGGGCAACCCACTTGTCGTTTGATGGAGCTACAAGGTGTCGGGGACTGCGATGCCTTGAAAAAAGATAAGAGTGAAATGAACGGGAGATTCGAAGCGGCCAGATGAAGGAAAACAAACCAAAGAGCGCTTGGTACGGTGGTGAATGCGAATTGGAGACATGAGGCGTGGAAGCTGAGCATTCTTGGGGGCAGGGGTGTGGCACTTGCGTCAGGAAGCTATGAGTCCTCTGATAAGGTAAGCAGAGACAAGACGAAACGCTCACGATGAACGGATCGTCGAGGTTAATGGGCAGCACCGGCACTGATGTGTCAATAATCGTCGGTTGCGGGAGTAAACGGCGAGGCTGGGGGGCGATAATGGGGATCGGGGGCATTGTGAGATCTTGCTTAGTCGAGAATGAATTGGGGCTGGATGACTGCTGTCAAACGAAGCTGATGAAGTGGGATTATGAGGGGGCGTCTGGGGACCAAAGAAACAGGCAGGAAAGGAGGGACTGGAGTTATATGGAGAGGGAACGGACAATGGTGGAGACTAACCCACCGCGTGTCAAAAACGGTGCACGTTGCCCCCGCCTGTTTTGCTGACAAATCATAACAAATATAGCGAACAATGGCGCCCCTCTCCTCTGAACCTCGTTTTACAGCGTCGCCCGAGTAACGCTTTTATCTCGCTTTCTTTGGGAAATACATTCCGATGCGAACAATGACTCCCCCACTGATTCCTGACTCCCGTGTGTTTCTTGCGAGTGCCCCTGCGGGATAATTGCCACCCGGCATTGTGAACTAGGTTGGACCCGAGGACAAAACATGAGCAAGAAACATGGGGATTACACGCGGACTCATCTGCCCTAGGCTGTGCAACATGAGTCAATGGGATCACGTTCTTGGCAATGAAGACGTGTCGGGTATCCTTTGTTTTCACGTGGACGGACGAGTGAGTGCTACCATTTGATGAGAGGAAGTAGAGGGGACATTAGACACGTCGTTCGGTACGGCGAAACCGCGCCTCTTTACGCCAATGACTACGGCATCGGGAGACTCTGCCACGCATCATCGTCGTTTCCCATACTGGGTGTTGTGAGCGTGGCATCCATCATATTAAAGTACAACGGCGCTCAGGTAGCCCAAAATAGACGACCAGAGAAAGAAAAATGCACTTTGTGGGATGCTATATGATGATGCAATAGACACATTATGGGGAAATGAATGTGAGAGCGTAGTACACAGGAACTAAACAATTTTACAAGAGCACCCCTTGCATGAAGCCGAGTCCGTGCACCAGTTCTAATCGATTTCTTCCATTGCAGACGTAGAGGCGCCTTCTGCCTCCGCCGCAGGGGCCGCCTCCTCGGCAGCAGGGGTTGTCTCTTCTTCCTCGTCGACGTCAAGACCAAGTCTAAAGTTAGTCGAAAAGTTTTCAGTAATAAATCAACGCGCATGAAAGATAAATTACTTACGAGATCATGCGGTGGATCCGCTTTGCAAACGATGTCGGCTCCTCAAGTGAGAAGCCAGAAGTGAGGAGCGCGGTCTCGAACAGGAGATACGTCAAATCCCGGACCGACTTATCAGCCTTGTCTTCCGAGACTTTTCTTCTGAGCTCCTTAACAATTGGATGCTTGGGGTTCAGCTCAAGGGTCTTCTTCGAGGCCATGTAAGACGACATCGAGGTGTCGCGAAGAGCCTGGGCCTTCATAATACGTTCCTGAAAACAGCACGAATTATTAGTTCCTCGTATCGGATCCACGGTCCAAGGGACAACCCACCATATTCGATGACCAACCAAACTGGCCAGTGACCAAGACACAAGGCGAGTCGGAGATACGATTCGATACAACAACCTTCTCAACCTTCTCCCCGAGCGCATCCTTAATAACTTTACACAAGTCCTCGTAGGACTTAGCCTCTTCCTCGCGAGCTGTCTTCTCCTCGTCTGTCTCCTCGAGTTCGAGACCCTCCTTCGAGACAGACTCAAGCTTGTGGCCATCAAACTCCTTCAATTGGGACACCGCATACTCGTCGATGGGATCCACGAGCAGAAGGACCTCGAAACCTTTTTTCCTGAGGACTTCCAGGAAAGGAGAGTCCTTGATGGCGGCAAGGGATTCACCCGTCAAGTAGTAAATTGCCTTTTGTCCCGAAGGCATACGTGTAATATAGTCTGGATATTCAAAATGAGCGTAAATGAGGCACAAGCAGGACGGTATACACACCCTTGAGGGTGATCTGGTCATCAACGGCCCTCGTCGAGTGGAAACGTAGGAATTCAGCAAGTTTGCTGCGGTTCTGGGCATCCTCATGAATACCGAGCTTGATGTTTTTGCCGAAGGCCTCATAAAACTTCTGGAAGTTATCTTTGTCTTCAGCGATCTCCGAGAACAGATCCATGCACTTCTTGACGATGTGCTTGCGGATGACTTTGAGGATCTTGTTCTGCTGAAGTGTCTCACGCGAGATGTTGAGAGGCAAGTCTTCGGAATCGACGATACCCTTGACAAAGTTGAGGTACTCCGGGATGAGGTCCTCGCAGTCGTCCATGATGAAGACACGGCGGACGTAAAGTTTGATGTTGTTGCGCTTTTTCTTACTCTCAAATAGATCAAACGGTGCACTAGGACTAGGTCAAGAACGACGAGCATGCAAAGTCAGGATAGTGACATACCGCTTCGGGACATAAAGGATAGCCTTGAACTCAAGCTGACCCTCGACGGAGAAGTGCTTGACAGCAAGATGATCCTCCCAGTCGTTGGTAAGCGACTTATAGAACGCCCCATACTCTTCTTGCGTAATGTCGTTCGGGTTACGCGTCCAGATAGGCTTCGTCTTGTTGAGCTCCTCATTGACCTTGCTCTGCTCCTTGACCTTCTTTTTCTTCTTCTCCTTAGCTTTGTCCTCGTCTTCGTCCTCGACCTCCTCGACCTTGGCCTTCCCTTCTTCATCCTCCCCCTCCTTGACCTCTTCATCTTCGTCATCCTCGACCTCCTGCAACATGTGATCAGGGACGACTGATATGCAGGAGTAAGGTTCCACAGACCTTTTCGACCTCCTTGGTGACGACAAGTTGGATAGGATAGGAGATGAATTCAGAGTGCTTCTTGACGACATCCTTGATCCGCTTCTCTTCAAGATACTCCGCCTGGTCCTCCTTTAGGTATAGGCGAACCTCGGTACCGCGACCAAGCGGTGGGTTCACGGTGTCAAGAGTAATAGTGAAAGTGCCACCCGCGGCGGACTCCCAGATGTACTGCTCATCGTCATTATGTTTAGAGATGACTTGAACACGTTCAGCCACGAGGTAGGCAGAATAGAAGCCGACACCGAATTGGCCAATCATGGAGATATCAGCGCCAGAACTGAGCGCTTCCATAAACCCCTAGGTGAGTCATCAGAATGACAAGTCAGACGTAGAGAATTGACTCGAACATACCTTTGTCCCAGACTTCGCAATGGTACCAAGGTTATTGACCATGTCAGCCTTGGTCATGCCGATACCACTATCGCGGAGGGAGAGTATCTTATTTTCCTTGTCTGGAGTTATGCGGATGAAGAGCTCCTTCTCAGACTCAAGGACGGAAGGATCGGTGAGGGAGGCATAGCGAATTTTGTCAAGCGCATCAGAACCATTGGAGATGATTTCACGGAGGAAAATTTCTTTGTTGGAATAGAAAGTGTCTGAAGGATGGTTCAGGTGGGTTAGGCGTCGCGTCGATAATCGCGCAAAGATAACAAGACTTACTGATGATCAAGTCGAGCAACTGAGAGATCTCAGCCTGGAAGCCAAAGCTTTCTGGTTCGGGTGCAGACATGTTTTTTTGCAAGGTGGGAGATCAGGAGACGGCTTAAGGTTGAAAGGGAGAACCGTCGCGCCAATTTATCTCAACAGGATTTTTGTTTCTCGAAGTTTCGACGCGCCTCCTACAATTATTCCCACGTTCAATGCTTCGAGAACCTTCTTGACTTTACTAAATCTGAACCACACAACTACGGTCGCAGCACCGCGCTTCCAATCACAGGGCTGCGCGAAGGCTCGCTCAACAATCCCGAATGCCCTCTCGCCTGCGCCCGCAGCATCTCCACCATCGCCTTGAGTTCCTCTATCTCGTCTTTCAGTTCTACATTTTCCCCATGTAGTTTCCCGTTTTCTTCTCTTAGTCTCAAAAACTCCGTGCCGGAGGATGTCCTGGGTGTCTTGGTTGGAGTTCTGTTAGTAGGGATCAGCTTGAGCTTCGCTTCCATAGTTTGAATCTGCCGCCGTGATGTCCTGGTACACGGAGATCTTCTCAGAAATACGTGCATCGAATACAAGCCTTGAGATACCCTCACCGTGCTTGTTCTTCCATCATGCTGTGGGTCCTCTCATACGCATCCAGCCGTAACTCCATCTTTTTGTACTTGCTGATTAGTACTTTCATCGCTTCGGTCAGTTCTTTGTACTTCTGGACGTCCACGTCCCTGTAACCATCTGTCAATGGATTTCAGTAATGTGCCGCATTCCTCCATCTTACCATAATCGCTGGATTGCTGTGTGCTGCTCAATCCGTTGTTCGTAGTCCTTCAGTCGTGCGACCTTGTGTTCTGTCTCCTTGATAGAAGTCCGCAATTGTGACTCGCGCCGTTCTGCCTCAGCGAGTAGATTTCCCTGGGCTACAAATTGTGCCTGTGTGCCATCGTGAATGATCTCTCAATGTCATCGATAATAATGAACAGACCCGAAGTTCCTTTTCTGTCAAACGCAACGCTGCGGTTTCGGATACCCAATTTCGCTTTTGCTCCCTCAGATCTTGCAATTTCCGACTCAGTTCAGCGTTCCAATCCGCGTATTTCTTCTTCGTCATTTCTGAATGCTCAGTATGCTCCTTCAGCTTTCGCTGTAGACTGCTGATCTGCCCTTTGTTCTCCCGCAACTTATTGTGCTACCCAAGGTGATAGGTACGCCGTAATGGTAGTGATGTGCGGCAAAAGTACTCACCAGGTTCTGTCTCTCCACCTCCGCATTGCGATACATGATCCTTTGCTCAAACAACCTCCCAATTTGTCTCACATTCTCTCTTGCAAGCCACGTCTCGAAGTTCAGCTCGTTCCGTAGTAGTAACACTTCACGCTGGAGCCCTGAAATCGCTTGTACTACACTGCTTCCCGGTTCGGGCTTCTCCGAACTCAGCATGGCCTCGGATGGTAACAGCGCGTACGGCCAAATAGGTGTTGGATCCACAATATCGACATCCAGATGGGATTTGAGTGCAATGGATGTATTGACCATATCTTGGAGCGAGACCCGCGGTTTGCTGGGGATCTTGACAGTCCGCATTGGGGGAGTTGAGTTCATGGACCCTAAACCTGTATCGCTGGTATCAACTATCAAAGGCGGCGAAGCTGTAACATTATCATTGTTTTCCGCAGAGGCCGCCTCTGGCACAGCACTGCTTTGCCACGCCAAATGTGAATGTCGTAATTCGAGCAACAAGCTTTCTGCGACAATCCTGGCCGTGTCATATTGCGAGAAGAACTCGAGCCCGCTAATCTCGGTCTCCGCACTGTGCCAGATTATCTGCGGGTGAATGGTACGCTGCCTGAGAAGTAGCTGATTGTAAACAATGGTCAGATTATACGGACCCATCTCGACCAGAAATCCCTACCTCGCTTTTTGTTTTGATCTGTTCGTGATCCAAGGCATCTTCCCAATCTACTGTGTACGGTCTTTCTACCTTCCTTTCAGCGAGGTACCCAACGGGATCGCGCAGAAATGCGATAAGATTGCACGGAAATAGGAAATACAGGAAAGTGAAATATCGCCCAGGAGAGGGGGCGGATACTGCCGTTGAATCAAACGATAACTCGAGACGTTCCCATTGTAAATCCAAGTTCGCATCCAGAGTCCGCTTGACCTCAGTAGCTTGTCCGGGACTTTCTCCCTCAACGGTGCCAGGTTCTTCATCTGACCCTGTACCATCCGGGAGTGGAGAAGGTGTTGATATGGACGGTGCGGCCTCCGACCAACAAAGGATACGTGCAAGGACGGCAAAGAGCTGGGGAAGTAGATGCTTCAGTGCGGAGCAGGCCTTGACCGCGAAAATGGGCAACAATTTTGTAAGCATCGTCAGGCTTATCGTGCATGCAGTTGTGGAATTGTCGACCAAAAGTGAGGTGAGAATAGACGACATGAGTGGATGTGAGGCCAAGATGGATGCATGCTGTGGAAAAAGTGGTTCCATAGTGTAGCGGTTGAGTAGACCAATCAGTTGTAAACGCGAGGAGGGCGACGCAAAGCAGTGGAAAATGTGCATTAAGAATGCCTACGATGCACAACCAAATCTTCATATCCCGGGGTTTCGTGTGATGCAATCAATAGCGCACCTCGGGTTGATCCATGGCAAACACGACAAGAATATCCTCGAGGTTTTCCTTCCATATTCTCCGTTGGTCACGTTGCTCCCCTGGCAGATCCGCCCACTCGAGTACGTCCTCCGGGTCTGCTTCGTTAGATGCATCCAAAAGATAAAGGTCCAATATACGTCTTCTAAATTCTCCTTGTATCTCGAGGTATCTATTATCGGGCTTTTCTAGTGCAATGACGACAAGATCCTTCGCTTGGGTGAGTGCCTTTTGTGACAATCTTGGCTCGCGCAAAGCAGGCCGTAGCGCGAGATCAAACCAGGTAGAGATGAGGGATGTGGATGAAAGTACCGGCTCGAGATGACGCAGCACGCAAAGGAGGTCCTCTGTCTGCGCACATTCGCTGAGGTCAAGAGTATCCCGGATAGCTTGCAGTTCATTCTCGAGGTTGTAGATCAAAGCCTCGTGCTTTTCTGATGCGTTGCAGTCAGAGACGAAGTTGTCGAGGAGGGTATAAACGTCTTGGGACGACAAAGCTTGCGGAGACCGCTCGAGATAGAGACGGAGTTGGCGAGAGATGTCTGTCATTGATGTTTGACTTGCACAGGCAGCCCGAGGGCGAGCAGCGCCGAGAAAGCGCACATGATCGATGACCGCGTGATATGATTACAGTACAAACTCGTAAATTCGAATGTCTCCCCGCCAACGCCCAGTTAGCTGGTCCTCCCAACCGCTCGTAGCTTCTGCAAGTCTGCGTACGATCCGCGTCGACCCTGAAGTTCTGCAGTCGTCCCCTCCGATTGTGTAACACTCAATAAATTATCGTAATCTCCTGCATCCTCATCATCTGAACCTTTCGGAGATCCAGCTCTACTGACCTCACGACTTGTCTCGGCACTATGACTCCAACCGAAGAGACGCTCGTCAAGCCAAGTCTTGCCACAGCACGGTAAGTCTGGTCATCCGTTGCACAGACATCGAAAACACATACCATGGGATGTGAGAGCAAGTTGCCTTGCGCATCGACGGCGCCGATTCCGATCTTCCCATGTTTACCAGAGGAGGGGGGAACACTTGCAGACGGGACAAGAATGCGGTACTAGCAGATAATCAACATTCTAGTCGGCCTAGACTTGATCGAATCTATACCTTATCAAAATCTTCCCAGATTTGTGGCCCAAACTCGTCAATAGCTTCGCCGAGTTCCTTAGCCAATTCTTGTCGAACTCGCTTCAAGTATTCTAGATATCGATTCTTTCCAGGGATAAGAGCAATGATGAGAGGGCCCAATGATCTACGAAACAACTAAGCCAACTGATCGGACTTCCGTGAATAGCAGGACCAACTTGAGCACATCCACACCCGCCTCACCAAACTTGAGAGCCGCATAGCCAATACATGGAAGGGCTAGTAACACGAGGAAAGGCGTCCAGAGAATCCAATTCGTGGGTAGATCTGCTTTGACAGCAACTATCGTTGCAATTATTGCGTAAAACAAATAGAGGGTCGGAGTCATGACGAGTGAAATCAAGACTTTCCATGTTGCGAGGACGTCTCGTCCCGCAACCTTTACTACCGACGCAGCAAGAGCCTCTATAGATACATAAGCACCTGAAACATGGCATGACAAGGTCTTACAACATTACCTTTAGCCTTGATTTTGGACAGTACCGACGCTGTGACAAAAATAGGGGCATGCAAGACGACGCCCGGCAATGAAAAGACCGTCCAAACTAGTAGGAGTCCGATGCGGTAGAGCAAGAGTCCAAACGTCTTCCAACTGGCCTTTTGGGCCCGGGGCACCTGGTCCGAAAGTCATTTACAAGTTATGGTTGATGGTCGGCTGTCGAACCTGATGGTCTCGCAAGCCCAAGTCTCGGAGCAAGCGGTTGTATTTTAAAACTTTTCCACGCAAAGCTTGAATGCGGGGTTCATCCTTGAAATAACTATACGCAAGTAGAAAGCGCTTGTTTAGTTCGACAACCTGACCAAGGGTAAGGTGCTGTCCAGGGGGTTGATAAAGTCGTCGCGCGGCTTGGATGAGCTGCCAGGGAGTCAGTTCGCACGAACAACAACCTCTAGGTTATTACGCACCATGAGAGTATCATAATCAGGTGCGCGCACTGTCACGGCCTTGAGAGCGTCATAAACTTGATTCAGAAGCTTGGAAACAGCTTCTCGCTTATCCAGGCCACCGTTTTTGAACCTTTCAACCAGTTCAGATGAAACATCCAAAGGTGGTCCGAACTCGATAACCGCACGCGACCGGAAACGGTGTGCATGAAAGTAAGACAGCCCAACCGGTACGATTTTCACATTCACATTGGGGTGACTTGCCATCGCACCTAACGCCATCATTGCGAAACCGGCCTTCAAGGGAAGAAGATCCGTTCGGTCATGGCTACCCCCTACATTGTGAATAAGTTCCCAATATACCACGTCCTGCAGTAGTAACACACCTTCTGGATAAATTGCAATGCAATGACCATCTCGCAATCGCTGGTAGACATCCTGATACATTTCATTCTGATCGACATAAGGGAGTGTTTTGAAAGTCAGGCCATCTATGCCCTGTGACTTGGCTTCTTCCAACTTTTCACGAACAAGTTTCGTGCCCTTTTCTGTTTCATTGTGAAATTCGTTCTTGATTCTGAGCCGTGTATCCGAGATAACCTCCACCACTTCAGCGATAGATGAGTTGACAGCTTTGGACAACATGATCTGCATCTTTGGCCTCAACTCCTCAAGAAACTTGGTACCTTCGCCGAGGACAAGGCAGGAATTATCTTGTGACAGGTACAATTTTCCTGTTCCGGCCTTGGCAGAGTCCTGGGAACGAGCGACAGGGACTAATAAAGGATCAACCAACAGAAAACGGGTAGTAGGACGTATGCGCACTGCTTGACAAACTCTCGGCGAGGAATCCCACAACCCTTCGTTTCATACTCTTGGCAGCGACCAAGAAAGCAGGGCGTCGCCCTGCCTCGCGGTATACCATCAATGCAAGGAGAAGGTCGAGGAACTACGAGGCCTCGTCGGATCAGAGCAGCATTTTCTGAGATCAAGGGAAGAGGTCTCACCTGGTTACTATGAGGAGCGCCGACGAAAATTACAGGACCATTGCGAGGGATATTGAATGCGCCGCGCGGACGAACTTCGCGGAAGAATACCTTGGTGATACCGCGAAACAAGAGAAGGGCAAGATCATATGCAAGTGTAGAGGAAGCGGCTTGACCTTGGCTGGACTGGACCGATGCTTCAGTACCAGACATCGTCTCGGGTGAGGAGTGCCCCAAGCGTTCGGATCCCCAAAGGTGTGCGAGCCTGTCACGTGAGGTGATATGTACAGTCAGTCAGCTCAATCACAGAACAACGAAAGCATCAGTCACATTAAAGACTCGATGGCATTCCTAGGTTCACCATATCATCTTGCATCTAGTCTAGTCCGATAGCAGCTGAAGGAGGCGAAGAGGACCAAGTGGGAAGCGTGTGACATACAATATGGAAGTGCTTAGTCAGCGGCCGTTCCTGGTCAATTGCCCACTCTCCACGTCGCCGACGACGAGCGTCGCAAGTAACATCAGAGATACGAAAACAAGGTAAGGACACCTCAGTCTGAAGGTCCCTTTCAGATGGGGACATATTAAGGATGTTCATTGAATGGGGTGGATGCGTGCTCAGCAGCCCCGATGAACTACAGCTGACGCGTCTTTGTGTACCATGTAGATGTCTGCCACCATTGAAGAGGTTACCTCTGATCACTCTGACCACGAGGGTCACGACCATGGCCACGACCATGACAATGAGGAGGATCCTACCTCTGCCGCCGCCCTTGATAAGATACAGTCGCGTTCCGAGCGTAAGGCGAGAAAGGCGCTCTTAGGATTGGGTCTCAAGAAGATTTCTGGTATCACACGCGTCACTCTCCGGCGGCCAAAAAACGTACGTTTCATTTTTTGCCGTCACGCGTAGGATCATCATGCATTTCTGGTAGCTTTTGTTCGTCATTGCATCTCCCGACGTGTTTAAGTCCCAGAACAGCGACACGTACATTGTGTTTGGCGAAGCGAAGGTTCGTGGATAATAAATTTCATAACTTAAGGCTCATACATGTCTGGGTAGATGGAAGACATGAATGCTCAAGGCCATTTGAATACCTCCCAACAGTTGGCGGGGGGCGGGGTGGGGAGTACAGCCGCTCTCGACACCTCCCGGACAGGCAAAGGGAGTGAAAATCCTGACGATGTCCCTGAACTTGAGGCGCCAGAGGATGACGGTCCCGTTGATGAAACTGGTGTTGAGCCTAAGGATATAGAGCTCGTAATGGCACAAGTCAACTGCTCACGAGCGAAAGCCGTGAGAGTATTGAAGGAAAATAGTGGCGATCTTATTAATGCGAGTACGTCTATTTCGTTTCGCATCTGTAATACCACCTCTGATTTCTTTGTTTTGCCCATTAGTTATGGCGGCGAGCGAGTGATTCTCTTTGCGTCGGCTGGTATTGTACTTCTGTAAGAAATTCATTTATACAAGTACGACCTCTCGTTCTCCCGCGATCTACTTGCCTCTCACGAGTAATGCGGCCACAACATGCCCGGTGCCCTCCTATGGTGTTATCGTTGCCACCGCCGCAACTCGATATAATAATTTGATCGTTCCCAACCGCTCACGATAATCTCAACTCCCTCGATGGCTTTAACCTCATCCTCATTTGAGGGCGGAGGTTCGACTTTCAATCCTAGTTCCTGAGCAGCGTTCTGTACCAAGCCGCGAAGTTCGTCGTTGGAAAACATGTGGTAGTAGCGCCGTGTTGCGTCAGGTGGTGCGTCTTGAGACTGCACCGTCCTTGGTGCCTTGGAACGTGCACCAACTGAGGGAAGAACCCATGGGACGAAGACATCTTGACCAATTGAGCACAGCCCTCCGTCTGCGTCCGCACAAATTCCTTCTCGAGCTGGTACAGGGATGATTCTTTTTGATTGTTCATCTTGTTCGATAGCCCAGACATAGATCAGAATGCGGCCATGTCTTTGGGAGACAGACTCGAGTAGTCTCTGGACCACTGCTTGTTACTGAAAGTGTGCGAGTGATATTCGACAGAGCGAACCTTTACGCTTGCTACCCGGCGTTCTGCTGTCGCCAGATGGTGTATAGTCGCAATTGAAATCGCATAGTCCTTAGCGTATATCAGACGTGCATTAAGCTGGCTCGACAGCAGCAAAGGATGCGTACGAAAGCACCTCGTCGCCATCCAACCCCCAGCACATCTCCCCTTACAACCTCGCGGATTTTATCGCTTCCACCTGCAGTTCGTGCAATGTTTAACAGGCTTTGACTCCTGTCGAGTCCAATCGTCCAAATCTTCCCTGGGTGATTCGTAGGCAAACCGAGGTATTTCCCATTACCAGTCCCCGAGTCAAGTCCCACCCATCCAGTGGGAATATTCTGTAGAAATTCTGACACAAGAGGCCAGGGCTATTGTCGCTCAAATGGCTGGGAGATGTGGGATAAAGAAATGTTCGCTACCTTGTATCGGGTGGACGAGAAGTGAGACGCGATGTGGTCATACACCTCGTGTACGTGTCTCTGCTCGTATGCCTCAGGGCTGTCATCGACGACAGTTACAGTGACCTCTGATGGCATCGGTGTGTATTTTCTCCTCTGAAGGCGGGCACACTTTGTGATGCAGGATAATGGATACAGGTACCAGGGCGAAGGAAACAAAGTCGGTAGACACTGGCAGTCCAACAACCTTACAGTTCAAATCCCATCTCCCGATCCACCAGTCTACGAAACTTGCTCCCATCAAACGGCGGGAACGGCACTAGGGTCGATGTATCTAGATTCATGATGGACTGTGCAAGTTCGCTAGACCAAAAAATATCGAGATGAAGGCAGCCCAATCACAACGGTTACAAACCCGCACTCACTTGACCATAGAAATCCTTGCATGTCCTAATTTCCCCATAGCATGAGCCATGTCTTCCTGGTGATTGTCGAGGAGAGTTGGGTTGGGCACAATTATGAGAGGTTTGCCTCTTCGCAGCACATCGAGTATGGTCCCCGAGCCTGGACAACAAATCCTAAGGTCATCGGTCGTATACGCGAAAAAAATACTGGAGAGCGCGGACCTGCGTGCCCTATGACCAGATCGGCTGCGTCGTACTCCTCGTCGAGACTCGGTTTGAACCTCCAGACGTCAATATTCACCCCGTGCCTGCGGAAGTTCCGCTCTCTATCCGTTGGGCTGAACGCATCATCCACCCGGGAGTTGCCACACTGTATAATGACGTGGGAGTAGCCTTTTTGTGTGAGAGCGTTGAGCACTGGCTGGGACAACGCAGCCTCGACGAGTGAATCGAATCTTGTTGACCCGACTGTGACGAGCACGCGCATACTGTACCGTAGAAATGATCACGTACTTGCTGATAACTGCTCTTTTTCGACCTTCATCTCCTACGTTCAAAAAAAAGGTAGAAGGAGATGGGTTACACGTTATGCGTGCTAGGTGTGCATGTTTGCTCATCTCATGTATTCATATATAAGTTGGACCTCCTGTAGGATGTGGAACGATGGGCATTGCGATAACATCAGGCGTGCTCGCCAGCCTCCACTCACAGAGCCCTCTACACGACCTAAAATCCAGCCAGTCAAAATGGGAGTCTCACACTTCCGGAACCTCCACCCCCAACGTCGCAGACAGTAACGACCCCACGCTGCCTTCTCGCTTCATTGCCTGCGTACAACGCGAAGAAAGCGCACAGCGTCTGCGAGAAGAATTTTATGGAAATGTCATCCAAGTCACCGTCAAGGACAATGTTCGGGCAGTGCAGGAGTCTGACGTTGTCTTGCTCTGGTAGGCACGCGTCACTACTATATAATGTACTTCGTTGTCTAACAAGCGCATTGACCTATTAACACTTCCCCGTCTCTCCTTTAAAAAAAAAATTTAGTTGCAAACCACAGGGTGCATATCCTATCTTTAACGAGAGTGGGATGAAAGAGGCTTTGGCCGGGAAGTTGCTCATTAGCATACTAACCGGCGTCACCATTGCGCAACTCTCCGCCTGGGTTCTTCCCAGCACAACGGTGGTCCGTGCAATGCCCAACGTAGCATGCCACGTGAGTCTCCGTCTCCAACCAAGGCGCTTCTAACCATGTGTAAAAATATTTTTTTTTCACGTTCGTTCACAAATGGTTCCTCGATAGATTCGTGAGGGAATGACGGTCATCTCGGCTCTCCCATCTCTCGACACGGAGGGACTGTCCAGGCAGATCGTTAAGCAAATTTTCTCTTCGATCGGGCGTTGTCGTTTCCTCGAGGAGAGGCACTTTGATGCGTGTACGGCATTATCGGGGTGTGGACCCGCCTTTGCGTGTATATTTCTCGAGGCGATGGCAGACGGCGGTGTTATGATGGGTTTGCCACGAGCGGAGGCTCTGGAGCTGGCGTCGCAGTGTGCGTATTCAAGTCATTAACACAATTCGAGGTGTCTAATGCCTTTCTTTTCACCTAGCACTGCAAGGCGCTGCTCGCATGGCTTTACAGCCCGATGCGCATCCATCTCAGATCAAAGACTCCGTTACAAGTGAGGTTTATTATGATGACCCACGCGCCAAAATGTATATCAGCTCACGTGCGTTGACCAGCTCCGGGCGGCTGTACAATCGCAGGTCTACTCACCTTGGAGGACGGGCGAGTAAGATCCACTATTGCTCGCGCCATTCAGGTTGCGACAGAGCGTGCTAGCGAGCTTGGGAATCCCACAACAGGGTAATGTTCAAGCTAAATCACTGCATCGAGATTACGTCAGAACGTCGTACGAGCGTAGAAAGATGGGTAGATTGTATTGCATCTCAAAAGTATGTGACAAGGAAATGAATGTGTTCCGCATCACACTCATGGTGTACCCACCACAACAAGATGGTTACCAAGAGCAGGGGAAACCTTATTAATCTTGCTCCCGTAAAATAAGAACTAAGCGCGTGAATTTCGGCGCAGTTCAGAGTGTTGAGGAGCTAGTAGACACGAGTGATGGTAAGGATAACTGAATGGATCGAACATTATATTACTGTAATAATGTTGTAAGAGATATTCTACGCTTTATGGTGTGAGTCAGTCTGACCATGAGGAGGAAATTACGTGCACACCTTCAGACAAGGGTGCATGACTTGATAAGTACGTGTTCCCCGCGTGTGAACCACCTCACTGTCAGAGCTCAGACTCATTTTTTCGGCCAGTAGAGGAGGCAAAAAATAACGGGCACCGACAAAAGTCAATGCATGTAATCTTGCTCACAAGAATGGGCACCTCAATGTGGAGAGCGAAAGAGATGCCAAAGTGAAGGAGCGTATAGCATTGGTGTAGTCATCGCTTCGATGAGGGTTTAGAGGAAAGTATATCATGATATGGTCTAAAGTACAAGGACAACTGCACGAAAGTCAGAGTCATGTCGTTCATATGATAGGGACAACGCACGGCGCCAGGTGGCATTCACTACCGATCTGTGGAGAAAAACACAAGCACGTCAACATATATGGTACACTTGGTAAGTTATTTTGCGTACAGAATTCGTGCGTTTCGTCGTTTCTCTTGACCGTTTGCTAGTGGTAAAAGGAAACGATTTTCATCAGGGACCGCGTTCATAAGCGTGCAAAGGGTGCCAAAACAAAGCCACTGACCTTCCAAGCTTCTTCGAAGTCGATAGGTAGAATGACATATCGGTTTTTACGAACAGCTGTAGATTTAAGTTAATCGTTGTGAATAATCGGGAAGTTTGAAGTACCTTGTAAACCAGCAGCTTGAACGATCGAGGAAATTTCAGCAGATGATAAGCGGTCTGGTCGTGAGACATCTGAACAGGCAATGGGTGGTCAAAGGGCAAATCAGAAAAAAAAAAGGCATAATGTCTACTCACAATCTTCTAAGTCTACGTCCGGGCCAAGGTTCATCTTGCCAGTCACAGTCTGAAAAATCAACCGCCTTTCCCGACGGGAAGGTAAGGGAAACTCAATCTTCCGGTCTAGACGACCAGGGCGGAGCAACGCCGGATCGAGGGTATCTTGACGGTTAGTAGCCATAATCACCTACGATGAACTATGAAAGTTTGCAATGTCAGAAGCATGGAGAGCGCCAACCTTGACATTGCTTCCTTGGTCGAAGCCATCCATTTGATTCAACAGTTCGAGCAGAATTCGCTGGACCTCGCGGTCAGCACCGGTCTGTGCGTCGAATCGCTTTGTCGCGATAGCATCAATCTCGTCAATGAAGATGATAGCCGGAGAGTTTTCACGCGCGAGCCGGAACACATCGCGCACCATACGCGGTCCCTCTCCGAGGTATTTTTGCACAAATTCAGACCCAACAACACGGATGAACGAGGCCGTAGTATGATGCGCGACGGCTTTGACGAGCATGGTCTTTCCCGTGCCTGTGATAATCAATAAGGGAACTTACGACAACCAAACAAACATACCAGGAGGTCCATACAATAACACTCCTCGGGGAGGGTCGATACCGATCTTCTTATACAGGTCAAAGTGAGTGAGGGGCAGCTCGACCGCCTCGCGTATTTCCTGTTTCTGCGAGTCCATTCCTCCAACGTCCTGGTATGTCACGTCTGGCCTCTCTTCTGCCCCAAGCATCGCGATAGAGCTGTCTGCTTCTGGAGGCAGGATATCCACGAGTGCATTAGAATGACGGTGCAGAGCAACGCTCGACGATGGTTTGAGCAGTTCACGATCGAGGGTCGAAAGAATGCGAACGACATAGTTGGAGCCAGTTGTCGAGCCGACGATGCCGGTGTGCTGGTCAATAGGCTCGAGGAATTGACCAATGACAAGAGGAACTGATTGGATGCGCCGGACTTCCTCCTGTGCACGAATAAGCTCCCGCTTCAGGCTGGCTTGTTC
This sequence comes from Russula lepida, assembly GCA_003316425.1. Lineage (NCBI taxonomy): Eukaryota > Fungi > Basidiomycota > Agaricomycetes > Russulales > Russulaceae > Russula > Russula lepida. The sequence continues at coordinate 159,690 of QFEZ01000106.1, forward strand.
ATCTTTGATGTAGCTTTCTTGTATCTCAAGAAGTTCTAGGTGACGGGAGAGCTTTTTGTATTTGATATACAGGTCCTCCTCCTGCAATTCTTGGAAGAGAGCGGTTTTCTCTGTAACCACAGAATCAAAGGTAGGGTCCTGATGACTTTGTCAGAGAGAAGAAACGCTCCGATAGTCACAGGAGGACCCACCTCTTTCTGAATCTCCATTCTGGCGTCCTTGGCCATGGTAAGAGTGAGAAGGGAAAGCGAGCTGACGCGGCAGGCGACGCGCACGTGAGAAATTTGCCCAGTTCCTGCTCAGCTCAATACAACACTTTATTTACTGCTATGGCCTCCGTCATAGCACCGTTGGACCAACCGTCGAACTACAAAGACTCCCAAGCACGACTAGACCGTCAAAGGCAACATGAACTTCTCCAGAAATCCACCACTCTCTACGTTAGTTCACCCTCAAACCAATTATCCCTTACCCCTCATATCCTCCTTTACCCATCCCGCAGATCGGCAATCTCAGTTTCTACACGACAGAGGAACAAATTCATGACATGTTCTCAAAGTGCGCCAACCCTGAAGATGGTGGCGGTGTGAAGCGTATCATCATGGGACTCGACCGTCACACTCGGTATGCCACCCTTTGTTGCTTGCATGTAACAGGTTCTCTCAGACTTTGTCACTTGTGGTTCCCGTTCAGAACGCCTTGTGGTTTCTGTTTTGTAGAATTCTATACGCACGCGGAAGCGCTCGCGAGCATGCGGTACATATCGGGCACTAAACTGGACGAGCGAATAATCCGCTGCGACTTGGATCTTGGATACCGGGACGGCAGGCAGTTCGGACGTGGAAAGAGCGGGGGCCAGGTATGCACCCCCAAATCTCATTTTTGTGTCACGCACACATTAATTGACGCGACGAATTTGAGGTGCGAGACGAGCACAGACAAGACTACGACCCTGGAAGAGGAGGGTGGGGTGCCCAGGCACAGAAATTGGAAAGCGAACGGAGGCGCCAGGTCGAAGAACGTTATGCAGATGCAGACCAGAATGGCCCAGTGGCAATTGGCGGTGAAGAGTGGAAGCATGCACTCGCACCTTCCACGGAATCAATTCTTAAGCGCGCTCGGTCACCCGATGACGAAGACGATGGTTCTCGACAACGCGCTCGAGTTGATGAAGATACTGGACGGATGTAACCTCCTAATTTATTTCTGTATTCTATTATCATACCATGCAGCGTTTAGTATCAAGTCTATGAGCTGGGAACATTTTATCTGTCCGCTTTGTAAATGCCATAGTGTCAACGGACGAGTTGGGCCCGAATGGTATACTTGTTCTCCCAAACGTCGAATTCATAGTTTGTCATGTGCAGATTCCGTAATAGCCTGTATGCCTCTGACGCTGAAGAAAGTCGGACAAGCACTCGGGATGTTATTGCGCGACCCGAACCCCTGTGAGCGAGGGAGATGAGGCACCGGCGTAAATGGACAGCTAAGACCATCAAATGACGAAGTGGAGCTCACGGTTCTAACTTGACCACCTCTGCTTTCCCGCCCATCAAGCTATAGTCCTTCAGATACCGTCGCACAGCATCCGTTGTAATCCTCCCAGGTAAACCAGAGAGCACCACGCTCCTACCAACGTCAGTGATACCTCCTTGGCTCCCGTTACCAGAAACGATGGCACGCTCAGAGGCCTCTTCGCGCCCTTTTAGCCCGCGTGAGCGCATTCTAGGCTCCAAGGGTGGTTCAGTGGTTTGAGGGGTCAATGGATGCCCAAATAACCTCAGTTGCGCGAGGGCAGCCAGAGCCTTTGGGAGTACGGACGGTTGGGAGAGGGTGAGGAAAGCGCATCCTGTGGGTCGGAATCGGTTATAATCGAGCGTAACTGCGACACGTTATTATCTAAGTCATTGGAGGGAGCTCGATGGCACATTGCATATTCACCTTTTGTTATGTTGTGCACTTTATTCTTCGCAAGTAATCGGGTGATATCCGCTGGGGTGGTGGTGCGGGGAAGACCCATGAGTCTGACATGAACGTTTGAGTGGCCTTTGGGCAGTGAAGGTGAGTAGAATAAAGTGTGTTTTACAGAATGTGACACACCTTTCGGCAATGCATTGGCCGTACGTAGGGCTGAGTGGCGGACATTGATGGCAGACATACCAGTGGAGGGAGAGATAAAGCGCAACACAACACGCGTGCACGGTCTCGTCTACACGTGATCTGACCTTCCCCTACTACTACACCATGTCTTCACGACACGACTACAGGCGGCGCGACAGGAGCTGGGAACGAGACGACAGAGACAAAGGCAGAGATAGGGATAGGGACAGAGATAGAGATAGAGACCGTCATTCACGCCGCAGGAGTAGTCGCTCCCGCAGCCCGAGACGGTCTGGCACGGACTCAAGACGATCAGGCATGTCCTATCAATCTACACTTTATTACGACGGGCTTAATTGTGCTACAGATAGACGTGAGTATGGACGTGATAGGGATGACGACAGGCGGGACAGGGACTCACGCCGCCGCGATGAGCGAGACAGACGAGACGCACCTCGGAGGGATGGAGAAAAGGATCGGGATCGGTATGAGAGGGACAAAAAGGATGGCGAGAAGGGTCGGGATGCAGGACACGAGGCAGAAAGGGTTGGTGAGCGGGGTGCACGGGTCGATTTAGAGTCCCGAGAGACAGGTAATCCCTCCCAATCGCACGGTGCGTCGTTATTCCTTCGACTAACACTAATCGGTATCAATACGATTTGTCCGGCCGTTTATAGCGCAATCCTCAATATCTTCTTCTCATGCGCATGCTGACGCGGGCGAACCTGAAGAGGGCGAGGCCATGGAGGCTGTGAATGATGATGAGGAGGCCATGATGGCCATGATGGGCCTGACAGGTTTTGGATCTACGAAGGTATTGTATCATTAGTCTTCGCTTTACTGCCATGTTTTCCTTATAATGATTCCCCTTGCTAGGGCCAGCACGTCACTGGAAATCAAGATGGTGCCACCGATGTCAAGAAACCGCGAACATGGAGACAGTACATGAACAGGTACGTTTTCTCCAATATTGCCTGTCCTGGCGTGATGTTGGTGTCTAGGCGTGGGGGATTCAATAGGCCTCTGGATAAAATCAAGTAGAATGTCTTCCACCGTCAAACGATACAGAGACTTTGCCCTCTTTGCTTCATCATGGGTAAGAGTCCGTCGTCACAACAATATAGCATTGTTCGGCTACAGCACCTCACTTGAGATATGTGCAACACAAAAATCTAAATCATAACAACACGAACTCGTCGATAGTAGTACACACCATCAAACTGAGAAAATGACAATGACGGAAAGTGTAAAAAGAAGAAAAACATCGCAGTAGTACAAGTCGTGCATATTGATCGCAGAGGCCTCGTGGGACATTCAGCCAGAACCAAGGCAAAATGTGTCGTACCACCGTTGGACTCCACGCTTAGAACCCATGCAGCTTGATCGAGGCGCGCGGAATACCATTCTCGGTGAGGAAAGAGAATATCTTCGCCCGCTGATCACCTTGAAGCTGCAACACTTGTCCCATCTCTTCGTCGTCCACTAGGGTGCCGTTGCAGGCAAATTCCTACAAGTCCAATTCAGTGATGGGAGAGCTCCCTCAAAAGTCAGGCATACATACTTTCTTGAATGCCTTCAGGATCTTCTTAGCGTCGTACTCTACACTTGAGCGTGAGCATCGCCGTCAGTACAGGACCAAAATGATGACTCACCCTTCGGCAAACCTTGCAACGTAGTCAGAGTCTTGCGCCCATTTCGCTGTTGAATGCGGATGTGGATATAACTCTGCCTCCCGGCTTCCTCGGCAGCAAGCGGGTCAGCAGCGTCGGCGAAGGGATCTTGGGGGTGGGTCAGAGGGGGTCAATAAGGATAAAAGAGGGAGAATACGAACCGAAAGTGTTAAGGTTCTGCACGTTCATGCGATGAGAGAAAGCAAGCAGCAAAGAATTGAGTTGGGGTTGACTGTTTCTGTTGATGAGAGACAAGATGGCGGTTGAAGAAGGGGGGAAAGTGCACCGCTTGTGGGATTTATGCGGGACATTTCATTACGTCAGCGAAAAGATTATCCCGATACACCACCGATTTCGGGTCCAGGCTCTTGCTAATGAAGAGAAATCCTCCATCATTTCATCACCTCCCACAGGCGCGAGGTCTGTACAACGTGTCTTATGTTGCACTTGTTATCATGACTGCTCAACGTTTACCTGTAGCAAAGAAGCTGAAAAAGGTCTGGATTGCTAAACAAAAGACCAAAAGCAAGTGGAAGGCACAAAAGCGCAGGGAAGGCATCGTTACCCAGCGTGATGCTTTGTCTAGTGCGGCCACTCTCAGTGGTCCTCATATAGCCCCCCAATCGTCAGTGAGCCACCAAGAGCAAGACGCGCCCGTCGACGAAGGAAAAGGCGACCAGAATGACGATGACGAAGAATCACAGAACAGCTCTGAAGATGAACCATCGCTGACAAAATCTGGGCAGAAATTGCATGGTCAGGAGGATGGCTCCACAAGCGCTGGACCATCAGAGCCCCAGAAACAGGCGTATTCTCGGGCGACATCGCGTCACTACAAATCACGTCCCCTGCACCACTCGAAGGGCCACATGGCTCCGCACGCTACCGACACGAGCATCCCTAAGTCTTTACGAAAAGGCGGTGTTGAAACAGGTTTGCGGAATCCTAGTCGGCGACGGGGTCAACCTGATATGCGCTTGCGTATGTCCGCCATGTTGGAGAAGATCAAACGTGACTATTCATAACGGAAGAAGCATATCTTCCACCTCTGCGAATACCTCAAGTAAGGGGAGCGGAGAGGGTTAATCGGCACACGACGATGACAACTCGTTGGGAAATAGACCAGAACAGTGCCAAATGTGGTACAATCGACTAGTGGCCCAGTTAACTTTTATTTTCCTTGTCACTATCTCGCTCGTCCAACAGAGAGTCCGTCGAATGGTCATCCTCCTCCCTCTGCTTTTTCATCTCTGGTTCTCCCTCTCCCTCTCTTTCGTCGTCGGATGCTCGAACAAATCGGTCTTCGAGACTGATGGCGCCCGATCCTCCCCCGATACTTGTCACCGAGGTTAAGGCCGTCGGCCGGTCGCTGAGATGTCCAGGGTTCGGGTCATCAAGCTCATCTACAAGGCCTAACTCCCTGGTCTCCACACTCAATGATTCTGTGTTTAGAGAAACGTTTGCAGTGCCCTCAGCCCTGTTGAGGTTCAAGGGTGACGGTGGTGGACTGCGCGAGTGGGATCGCCGTGCGTCATCATGCAGGAACGAAATGGGTGAGAATAGCGGTGTGCTCGGGGCTGGTGAAGACGAAAGGCCGACTCGTGCGGCCACGAAGGCCATACTGTCCAACGGCTGTAATGGAAGAGCTGGGAAGGAGTCCCAAGTAGACGTCACGTATAGTGTCTTCTCTAATGCGCGAAAATATTTTCCAAGTGCCGTGTAATTTTCCCTGGGCCTTGCGCAGAGGTCCGCAAGGCGCTGGATCGTGAAGGGGGTGCTGGGTATAATCAATAAATGATCGTGAATAAATACGGGTGAGGGACATACGCATCAAAGTCATCCAGCTGTGTAAAGAGCGTCTCCTTCACAGCGGCAGCTTCTTCAGGGGTGAAATGTGTTTTGGGGGCTTCGTTGGGATTTGATTCATCACGCTCTCGCGAAGGGAATGGAGGTAATTTTAAACCTCCATTCGTCGAAGGACGCGGTGAGAAGGGCGGAACGTAAATTGAAGTCGATTTTTGGGCCTGAACATCAGCGAGAAATGCGGCAACATTCTAGCAAGACCATGTGTGAGACCATGTCCGACACTGTAGCCCTAAGAAGGTACTTCATCAATTTTAAACTTGATGATATCGCGCAGCTTGGGCCACTCCATGCTGTGAAACCATGTCAATCGGTGCGCCCGGATTTATGACGAATCTCGCACTCTACCAGATCGGTCGAGGAGATGCGTTCGAGGGTATTATCATAGTCTATGCGCCCGGTGACACAGGGAGGATGTCGGGCTCATGCTGCGCCTCACCTTGGGACCACTGAAAACTCGAGGACATGATCACCGCAAGTCAAAACCCGAGCCGAGTCGGAATGCCCGGATCGGAGCGCCTGTGCACATATACTGCTGCGCATTGCGGCTGTTCAAAAATAAATTTATTGGCGGGGGCCCTCATTGCCAAGAGGACACTCCTCTTCTTGGCAACCATGTTCTCCTTCAGAAATCTACTAGTAACCGGACCTTATCGTGGTCCATCCCCCGTTGCGGATAAGAAATTACTATTTTCTTATGCTCCTGATTGGTACGTCTTCGACTCTCGAAGTTCCTTTCTCGGGCTAAAGGGTCATTATCCGGTTTCGGCCAGGATACTTACCATCACATTAGCGTAGGTGCCTTCATACATCCGACGCGGTCTTTGCGCACTTAAAAGATATTACCAGCGCGGCGTTCTTCCTTCTTGACAACATAGATGGATTCAAACGAGAGTTCTCGGTATCAGATACCTCGTGCGCAACACCCTTTGCTTTTAGCACCGGACTATGCTGACCTTGGGCTCTCAGCTTGCGTCACCCGTGAGTCGTCTCTTTGGCAGTGCAGAGCTACATACAATGAGTACATTTGCCTCGTAGGTTTGCTGTTCACGAGAGGGTACCTGTGCGTGCAGGACAACTTCTGATCGCCTGCCCACACTTATTATTGTCTTCTTACGACAACAGAACTCCGCGCTCTACGCCATCGCATTTGTGGCCCCATTGCTTTTGCAATGGTTAATTAACTTCGCTACAGTACGTTCCTGGTGGGACGCACATAATAGCGCGCTCAGCTGTGAGACCACAATATTTTTCTGACGGTGTTGATATATGCTTATCAAGACACATTGATTATTCAGTGGTCCTATCACTTAGTCTCGCCGGATCTCTCACACAAGTTGTTAAAGTCACCGTGGGGCGTCCACGTCCGGGTAAGACCCAAACATCTCCAGTTTGTACCACGTCCTTGGGTCGTTGATCGGCGCTGCACAGATATCATCAGTCGCTGCAATCCGAATTCGGGGACAGTCGACCCTACCTTTGGTCTCTCCAGCGTGGCAATATGTCACCAATCTGACCGCCACATCCTTAACGATGGCTTCAGAAGCTTTCCAAGCGGTCATTCGAGCTGTGCGATACACTTCAAACGTCCAAGAAAGATGTACTGACCTCATCTTCAGTGTCCTTTGCCGGACTGACCTGTTTATCCTTATACACCGCCGGCAAGTTGCACTTGTTTGACACACGGGGGCATACGGTATGTTCACAGTAAAATGTTTACAGTAAGAAAGAGAAGTGGCTAAAGTGGCTGGGTTGATATTTGCATCAGGCAAAGGCTTGGCTTTCTGTTCTCCCGTTGTTTGGAGCGGCACTCGTTGCCGTCTCGCGTACCATGGATTACCGACGTTAGTGCCTCTTCTTCGTAAGTCGAATCAGAAGGCTGATGTATGTTTCCTTATTGCCAGACCACTGGCAGGATGTTCTTGCTGGTTCAATTCTAGGTCTCGTCACGGCCAACTTCGCGTACAGGCAATATTTCTATTCTCTAACTTCGAAAATCTCTCACCTTCCTTATGGCCCACGGACACAGCCTGAGGGTGCCCCTGATCATCATGCACTGGTACCTGACCTGCCACGCTATCAAACATTGCAAAGACCGACGGACAGGGAGGACGACGAAGGGGAGGTAGAACTCCTTGATGGCACGGTGAGGAGGGGTGAACCTGAGCAACTGGAGCGAGGCTGGGAACAGGGACCTAGTTTGGAGAGCGGAGACCCCCACAGCTGAGGCAGATAATTTCTCCCGATTTCACATAATTGTGTGTATGTTTCCCTCTATAATAATTTAAATATTCGAACATGGGCGGGGAATTGCCGCGAAAAGTGCATCACCGATCGCGTCAGGTGTCAGGTGTCTCACGCCCTTCTCTTTCATGTTAGCCAGAACGCGCCTTCTCCGACCAACACCACGCGTTGTCTGTGTACGATGTGTTGCACAAAAGGCCGCGTCTGATGCATCCAAGGCTGTCCCAGAACGAACAACTGCAGCTGTGCCTCTCCCAGGAGGTGAGTAAAGAACATGCCCGCCCCCCAAACACGCACGTAGCTCACGATCTCGGCAAGTGCAGGTGCACGGTCCTCATGTTCCCCAAACACCGTTCTCGTCGGAATGAACTACCTCAAGGACCAGCCACCCGTCCTCGCGCTTCCCGATGAGGAGTACCCGTCCTGGTTGTGGAAGTTGCTCGACAAGTCCGAGTTGCCGGATGACGGGCCTGGTGGAAAAGCGGAAAAGCGCCGTCTGAGGATGGAGAACAGACAGCGTATACGGGACCAAAATTTTATGAAGACACAATGATGATGGTGCATGGTGCATGGTGCATGGTGCGCTGTGTGGACAAAGCAAGTCAAAAACCTTAGGTCTGTCTGTCGTTACTTCCATATAACCCTTGATGGTTTTATTAACGTGGTACGGTTCGAAGTTGGTACCAGTACAATTATATTTGGATCTTTATAGAATAATGCCTGGTTGGCCTTTAGTCCCGTTCAGAAATAAATTTGGGTTATGACGGCACGTATCCAACTTCGACTTCCAGTGATGCTTTCAGTTTCCATGCCGGCCCTATTTTGGTTCACCCAATTATGGCGAGAAGCCCTGCGAATCGAAAGCTTTGATCCCTACAAGGCGGCCTTACGGTATATTTCTGGAGCCTGCCTGTATCTCTGGGCTCGCAACAATACAATAGACTCGGATTCGCTAGGTTCTCTCACTGCGTGTCAAAACGCCAGGAGGTTATGTAAACTAATAGCATCCTCGTACGAGGGCTTTGCACGGGTTATGCTGAATATCCAGTACTATATAGATACAATGAACGAATCCATCCCCGAAGCAGTATACAAACAGCGTTCGCCTCCCTAGCTGGATGAACCGCAAAAAGCGATGCGATGACCCAGAAGCGAATGAGGGCACGTAGTCCAGCATGCATGCATGATATAAAGCACATCCACTCAGTTCATCAACTCAAATTGCAACTTCTGTTCGGCTTGTTTCACCGATGTTCCGCGATACATGCGGCGTAGAGTGACGATGACGGCCTGCAATGGGGAACAAACACATGAATGACGTTCGTGATGGGAAAGGATATGTCTCCTTACAGAAAGTCGACCAGCAGCAGTTTTAAATTTCTGTCGTCTAAGAATGGATTCTGCCGAGCTGGTGGATGCTACTGATCTGTTTTCGGCTTTATTATTGTCTTCTGGGAATATCATTGGCTAAACCGAGTCGTTCTTTTATCAAAAAAATACCAACACAAGGACGAAGGCAGGCTTCCTTACCGCGAATGAAGTCACGCCTCGAACAGGGCCCGTAGAAGGCTCAGGGAAACGATAGTCGCCCGTGGTCTATTTGGTCGTTGAGCGTGAAGTGAACCGCAAACGAAGGTATAAGCGTACCATAAGCCGTTCGTGGTGTAGGGAGGGGTGGGCACGGGAATATGGGTGAAAACGAGCGAGGTGCGATGTACGATAGGCAAGAAGCCGCATGTTGTCGTTAGCGGCGAACGGTGCGAATGGTGCAGAGGACATGACCAAAGTGAAGGAAGGATAGGGCTGGGGGGAAAGCGGCATACAAAAAAGTGAACGATATAAGTAGGTGTATAAGGTAGATGATATAAAAGAAACGAGCGTGTTATTTGTAAAAAGAGAGGAAGAGAGAAGGTGGGGTGGCCTGAGGAGCCCTTTTTAAAAACAACAAAAAGGTTGGGCGAGAAGAATTCCGTGCATCGCGCCTCCTGACATGAAATTTGCAAAGTCGCCGCCGCGGATTCTTTATTGATTGATTCATGTCCTTTGTCTTTAGGCGCTCAGAACGACAGGGGATCAGCACTCCGATTCAGTTCGGCCGGCATAGAAAATGACCTTGACGTCGCCCGAGTCCTCTCGTGTAAATGATGGATGGACAAGAGTCGTCGAATGCCAAAATACTGGTCAATGTCCAGCCAGTCAAAACCCTCAGATGGCCCATTGATAGAATAGGCAAACGCGGCGGCGCGTGTTGCCAAGACGTTCAGAATCGAGAGTCAGAGTCATAGCTTCCAAGGGCAGAAAAAGAAAGACGGTGCCCGATGCACGATGCACGATGCCAAGATACCCGATGCTCGTAATTCGAAGGTCGAGGTATCCCGATCTGGAATAGGCGACAAGGATTATAGAAGTGCGCCGGCCTCGGGCACACATGAATGAGATGAAAGACATGGACAGGAAAATCCTGGGAGTCTCCTTAGTGGTTTTCATGAAACGGACCGGATTACAGACACGGAGACAAGGATGCTCGGATTATTCCTTCGGAGGCATACGACTTGCCCGGCCTACTAAGCTTGCCTGGTCATTTCCAAAGGTTAACTTCATTAAATCCTGGAATGCCCGTTTCCAATTGGCGGGATGGACTCGCTCTTGCGGTTCCTCCTGACATGACGTCCCTCAGAAATGACGCCGTGTCACACGATACCGTGAAGAGCCTCGGAGGCGACGACAGCTTCTCAACTAACTGTCATCATCCGAGAGTCCCCAAACACATTCACCCAGTGTGATTGGATCCATAGGGCCACTCGAGTGGGAGGCAGTAACTGTGCCTAAGCCAGAAGACCTTGAAGAAGTTGGATCTCAAATTTCCCTTTTAGAGAGAAGCAACTGCCTCTGAAAAATGCAGGCTTATGAAGCCCGACGTGACCAACTGCCAGCCTGAGTGAATTGAATAAGCATGTCATGGCATCTGCTCTCACCTTCTTCAAAGTTTTAGGAGCTATCGGTCGATGACAGTCCCCTGTTCCGTTTGTGCGTGCCGGACTTGAGACTTGCTTCGAGAGTTCCGCTCTTGGTGACTGCAACGCCGCCAACAGCGATCATCTAACCGTGCACGTTCAGCCTTGTGGTGGACTCTCTAAACTCGACGCCGAGCATTTCTCTTGGCTTGCCGTATGGGGCTTGGTTTTTGGGCCATGTTAAACCAGTGCGAGATTTCGCCTTATCAAGGCTCACTTACACCCGTCGAATTCGACCCCAGAAAAGAGTCGTTGATGGATTTTTATTAATAATAAGCACTTTCTAGGTGTGCCTATCAATAGTCTATCGAGGCGCGCATCAGCTATGCATATGCCGTATATGTACGTTCAGGAAACGTGCCACTCTTCTCTTTCCCCGTCTCAACTCCTCGATTTCCCCCCTTATGTCTCACACTCACCCCACTTCCATTTCATCCTCCAACTTCAACTTAATTCAATAATGCCTTGAGAGCGTACGAAAGACGCACGAAGTGCTTCAACAGCAGGTCGAGAAGCTCAATCAGTCTCAACGTCGAAATGAAAAATGGACCAGGTGGCTCGACCCAACTGTAAAGGTCCTTCATGCATTCTCGGTGACGCTCGGAGAACATGTCACATTGGTACGCCTTAGGTTATGAACTTGTGTGAGACCCGCGCTCTCATACTTATTTGACAGGCATTTCCACCGGTAAAAGCCATCTTTACTGCAGTCGGCGTCCTCCTTCTGGTATGTATCCTTTCATATGTTCGTGCGGCCCATTGTAATATGATCCCCTTTCAGGCAGCTAAGAATGTGCGTGCAAGTGAAGACACTCTTTTTGAGGTCTTCGAGCGTCTTGAAGCCTTTTTCCAACGACTAGAGATTTACACTGAAGCGGCACTGGATCAAAAAATGGTGGATATAGTCGCAAAAATAATGGCTGAAGTCTTGGATATTCTTGGAATTACAACAAATAAAATTAGGCAATCCCAAATGAGTAAGCGTTTGCTGTACGGATGAGTGGTCGGTGACTGAACGATTTTCAGAGAAATATCTAAAGAAACTGTTCAGAAATACGGATAATTGGAGCGATGTTGAGGATGGGTTGAGGAGATTAGACAGGCTGACGCAAGAGGAGGCTAAAATGGCTGCTGCGCAAGTGCTAAAGGCCACGCATGCTGTGGATGCAGCTGGCAGAGTGAGGGGAGTTGCGGATATCGCGCTTAGCGTTGGTGATCAAGTTCAGGGTGTCAGTGGCCAATTAGAGGGCATCGATAACAAGGTGGCGGAGGTTAGGGATGGTGCGCAATACACTTTCAGTCAATCATCAAAAAATTGATTAACCCCTAACGTGCATAGACATGCTACAAACAACCGATGGCGTAGATCGGATAAAACGTTCGTGGTCTCTGGACTGCATTCACGCTGGATATGCAGGCTTAATCGTCGTTACAGGGAATCAATTACGACAGGATCTTCATAGATGGCTCTCGCCACCGGATCCATCTACGAATCACAACATTGCGTGTAGCGCCCATCACAAGGGAACGGCGACCTGGTTTTTTAATGGCAACACATATAAGGAATGGAAGTCAGTAGGTTCCGAGTCGCTCCTCTGGATTCATGGAAAACGTGCGCCCCTGTCCCATTCTGCCGCTAGACACCACCTAATAACATTCCTTATTTGTAGCTGGCTCTGGCAAGAGCATACTTTGATTCGTGGAGCCTTTGCTGTTTTTGTCAAAGATGACTGAGTCAGTTGTCATTTCCAGTTCCACGACCATCCAGGATGTGAGAACCATGTGCGATGCTGGTCAAGTCTCGATGGCATATTTTTATTTCGACTTCCGAGACATCAGCAAACAACACTGGCGTAACCTAGTCCCCTCCCTTCTTACCCAGCTTTCTTCTCGCTCTGCTTCTCGTTGCGACATTCTATCTCGTCTTTATTCCGATCACGACGATGGCAGGCAGCAGCCTAATGACGACGCGTTGAAGCGGTGCCTGATAGAGATGCTCACACTGCCGGATCAACGCCCAACCTATCTAGTCATTGACGCCCTTGATGAATGTTCCGACGTCTCTGGGATTCCAACACCTCGCAAACGGGTTCTTCAGCTTGTGAAGGAGCTCGTCGAACTTCATATACCAAATGTTCATATATGTGTCACAAGTCGCCCAGAAGTTGACATACGAGATGTCCTCGAGCCTCTGACCTCCCGCCGAGTGTCCCTCCATGACCAAAGCGGACAAAAGAAAGATGTCGAGGACTATGTTCGGTCTGTCGTTTACTCGGAGTCAGAGCTAATTATGCGGAGGTGGAAGAAGGAGGATAAGGAACTCGTGATCGAGACGCTCTCTGAACGAGCTGATGGAATGTAAGTGGATTGATTATGTTTGTAATACCTGTCTGAATCGTCGAACAGGTTTCGGTGGATATTCTGTCAGTTGGAAGTTCTTCGTGTCTGTCTTCCATCAAGTGTCCGACGATCGCTCAGGGAGTTACCAGAAACCCTGGATGAAACGTACGAGCGAAATCTGCAGGAAATTAAGAAGCCGAATAGGGCCCTTGCCCAAAAGGTGTTGCATTGCCTGGTTGCGGCCACCCGGCCTCTTCGTGTTGCAGAGCTTGCGGAGGTCCTCGCAGTTGACTTTGACGATGCGGAAGGGGTCCCAAGGCTGAACCCAGGTTGGCGGTGGGAAGACCAAGAACAAGCTCTTCTATTCGCATGCTCAACTCTCATTGTTATTGTCGAAGGTGGCGATGTCAAAGCAAGCGATAGCGACTCGCATGTCGAAGCTGGTGATTCGCGCTTCGTTCAATTCTCGCATTTTTCTGTCAAGGAATTCTTGACCTCGTCTCGCCTCGCTACTACAAGTGGAGAAGTCTCAAATTATCATATTGATTCGGAGCCAGCACATGTGATCTTGGTACAAGCTTGCCTAGCCGTTTTACTGCAAATACAAGACAACGTCGAAGGTCATACACCCGGGGACCATCCACTGGCTCGATATGCTGCCAAACACTGGATTACTCATGCTCAATTCGGGGAGGTGTCGTCACGCTTACGGAAAGGGATGGAACATCTGTTCGATCCTGGCAAACCACACTTTAGGGTGTGGCTTACGCTATACGATATAGACACCCACCCACGCGGATGCAACCTTCCACAACTTCACACCCCACCACAAATCCGCTGCGACTCCTCTATATTACGCAGCCCTCTGTGGATTCCACGATCTCGTGGGGGAACTCATTACCAGATATTCACAGGATGTGAATGCTGATGGGGGCTACTATATGAGACCACTAATGGCTGCATTGGCAGGGGAACACTTCCAGACGGCAGATTTACTCCGTCATAATGACGCAGACACGCCTGTCCGGGGCTTTGCTGAAAATACTCCATTGCATTCCGCAGCTTACCATGAAAATCTCAAAGTGGTCCATAAATTAATTGAGTACGAAGCCGACATCAATGCTGAAGATAAGGGCGGAAAGACCCCGTTACATTGGGTATCATATGGTCATTATCTCAAAGACGGCTCTGTCCTCCGATTACTGCTGGAACACAGTGCTGATATAAATGCGCGAGAAATGCGCGGCAGGACCCCGTTGCACCAGGCCTCATACGGTGGGATGTTAGAGGTAGTGCGTCTGCTGCTCGAGCATGGTGCTGACGTAGAGGCGAAGGATGAGAACGGCAAGACCGCATTGCAGCATGCGGCTGGGCGAAGACACCACGAAGTTGTGGAATTACTGCGAGAGAACGGAGCCAAGTAGAAACACCTTGTATCGTTTGGTACCATACGTATCCAGTTTCTTGTCCATAGAAATCGTACTCTTCTTGGTTTTCGGAGCTACGAACTTGAAACACGATGTAAGTCATAAGTTAGTGTAAGTACTGTAACATGTATGACCTTCCTGCTCTCGCCCCCACATCGTCGTTACGGACGATGTAAATTTCCGATTAGTATCAGTTTGGCTGGAACGCAACGGTCCAGGGCGAAAAGCAGAAGAATTTCCGAATTTCGACGTGTTGCAAAGAAATATAGCTAGTGATTGAGTTCCGAGGGACGTGATCAACCTCAGTGCGCGCTGTAAGGACAAGAACTGAGGTACTGAGGGGCCCGGGAATGACTGTCTACGGTATATAACGAGTATATAACAGTCCAGGAATCTAAGGAACGACTAAAGCATGTCGAAATACACTAGAACTATGCCTAGCGTCGAGCTAGTGTCACTAGATGTATGTATCTAATCTAACTGTCCGGGTTTATGGTTCCGTGCGTTCGCGTTCCGTGCGCTCACATCCCGACACGACGTTCCCTCAAACGATATCACAGTGTTCATGACTCATGAATGGTCTGGTGTAAACTTGGGCGACGAGGATGACTCACTTGATGTAATCAAATTCTACAAGGCATATTTCATCCAGACGCTCAAATAATCCGTGGAAGTGGAATCTATACATGTACAGGAAGCCTGTAATCCCATTTGCAGCACGGATCTACTATATCTATCTGCTCGACACAAGTGGAGCAAAGAGACTTTGTGCTTACACGACGGGCAGGAGTGGATAAGCGGGGCCCACTTATGGTCAACTAGGGGATCAAATAGTGTCCAATAAGTCGACAGGATGCAGTTTTTAAATTAAAACTGTCTACTTATGTATTTCTCAATTCAATTTGTCGATAAGTAGACCATTTGTATTTAAAATCTATTAGTCGTTAACTTATTGGACATCATTTAATCCCTTAGTTGACTATAAGTGGGCTCTCTTTATCCACTCCTGCCAGCCGTGTTACTACAGGCCGCCACATGCCACTCCATATCTGAAGATGCAGAAGACAAACGTTTCCTCGACTCGGCCCTTGTCAAGAAATTTTTCATCAATCATCGATTACAGTGACGACCAGTTAAGTTGGCAACGTCTTGAGGTTGAACCCACCATGCTTCGGGAATTAAAGAAAACTTTCAGATACTGCCTACAACTATCCAGACAACAACTACCGAGCGTTGAGCCTTCTTAGCGCGTGGCGCCCCAGTCGCCTGTACTTGCTTCGTGTGTATATGCACTGTCGTTCGGAATCCCTCGAGCGTTGGTTCAATGGGACGGTTACTCGAACATGACGATGAACCACAGAGAGGGTTGTTGAAGTCATGCGCGCCTAGCAGATATATAGTGATCTCTTCAATCTGGTCGTGTGATACATATCATACATGGAGGTACTATCCGTGACTTAGTAACAGTATTGGCGCGGACGAGCTACCCTTGAGACTGGGGAATATGATCGGACACACATACCTATCTATTCTACAGAGAGCACGGAGCCCTGAACTGGCGCACTTTCCAAAGTTGCGAAGTGATGTAAGTGTTCCAAGGCGATTGCTCGACTGAATTGAAATGGGATCTGCAACCTCTCATCAATTGTTGTGGCGCGGTGCTTGACAGTAGACAGACCTCAGGAGGACAAAGCGACTTGTTCCAAGTCCGGTAGATTTCAAGGCGCGGGACAATCTCCTGCTGAAGAGACCTCCTACTCCTTAGAAGTCAATACCTCGATCATGGGACTCTGGCGCCTTGGTAACGGGCGTATTGGTCGCGAGCGATGCGAGCCTGTAAAGCCGACGTCATTCGTGTCCGGTTCGTCCTCGGGATCTGAGGAGGATGGGGAACTCGAAGCCGACTCGGATGAAGTGGACGACGAGTCCGAGTCGCTTGTCACGCGGCCCAGGCTTCCAGAGAAAGATGATTTAGAGGACGATGAACTGGAGATCGAATATGATCTTCTCGCCGACCGTTGTTCGAAGACACCGAGACCTAAGTCCTAATTTCATTATATATATTGTGATTTGCCCAGTTAGCAGGCTAAGAGAGTGATTACAGGGTTTTTGTGGACTTGCCATTTCGACGACGTGCTCGTCCGTCTCCTCAATGTGTTCAATATCGATGCTTTGAGGATCCCTTTGCGATAATTCCACATTGGATCGCTCGATCTGGGGAAGGAATTCTCGGACTCTCGCAAGCACTATTACCGTTGATGTGTTGGTTAGCTAGAGATGACATCGAGTAGAGGATAGGGTGGCGCACGTTCAGCTGGTGGCTCTGTGGCAAACGTCTCGCGCACTCTGAAATCAAAGGAGAGATTTGGAGATTGCACAGTAGAAGAACCTTCTTCGTTCAATCTTTCAAGGATATTTTCTGCAGACAAGGAAGATGAAAAGAAGCAATGAGGAAAGCAGAGTACATACGAAGCCTTCTTTGACGCTGTTCCACGTCTTCAACCTCAAGGATTTCAGGTCGGTGATCTGAGCCTGAGCCTGAGGGCATGGTCAAGGGAAATGGCAAACACTACTAGTTACTGGTTGGGGTTACGCCAACTTGTTCTCGTCAAAATACTCCCGCAACAATTACAGTAGGGGAATATATCAGATACTGTCTACAACTACTAAGATAACAACAGATGGGGTCGTGAATCGTGAATCGTTACAGGTCGTTACAAGTCATACATTGGTCGTATAAATGGAAAATGTCATCGTGTGTTTGCGCCCTCTGACGCCTTGGCAGTCACGTCGCGCCAGAACACCCCCCACCGTTGCTTCCTCATTAAAACACTCTCCGTGTCCGTCTCGGGACCAGCCGCTGATGTGTCCTGACCGGAAGAAGTGCCATACGCCTGAGCTTGAGCAGTCGCGATGCGGTCAACCGCGCGAATGAGTGACGGTGTCATCGGTACAGCGCCAATGGACGACGCAGGGTTTCCCGCATCCGAGCCATGACGTGCAAAAAACCGCGGCCTCCAACCCGGCGCATTGCGATCTGTCTGTATTGGTGCATTGGTCACGTCGTCTTCTTCGCAATCAGAGTACTCCGGTGCATCATTATCATTGGCACGTAATGCGGCATGCCTCGCAGGAGTCACCCTCCCCTGATCACCCTTCATTGGGGAAGTCCTCCAAGAATCCACGTTGGGTCCGTTTGTTAACGTCACACTGGAGAGCGTCGAGGCACGGCGCGCTAACGGTGGTGGAGTAGACAACGGATCGCCCTCGTCCTCGTCATCTGAGCTGAGATCATCAGGATTCACGGCACCGAACTTCACCGCCTCGCGTTTGCGGTAGCCGTGAACCCCTGCATTTCCCAACCCACGCAATCGAGCCAGAGGGTCTTGAGTTTGCTTTCGCAAGAAATTAGGAGAATTATCAAGTGTAAGAACTGGCTGCGTCATTGGCCGCGTTTGACGACGACCAGATGACAGGTGTGGAGGGGATGTGTACTTGTCATCGGGAGGGAACAAGTAGTCAGATACAACGGGTGGCTTTGACCTGTGCATCCATGGGAAAACTCGGTCCCAGAAACTGTACGAGAGTGGCCGGAAAATGCCTGCACGATCACGAGAAGTAGGAAGGGACGTGGCGTATTCGGTGAGGTACGTATCCCATTCCTAGATCAATACAGTCAGGTCGACAGGAATGTAGCAGTGCGAGAGGCATACAATACCTCATCAGGGTTGCCTCCACAAAACTTCTTGAGGGCCCAATCCGCTGAACAGCCGGCTATGAGGATGAGCCAATAACCGGCACTAAGAGCTCTTTCTGGCCCGCTGCCCCACCCATTGCCGTCCTTTATCCATAAGCGCTCCCAGACATTTGACCAGGGTCGGACGTGTGCAAGTAGGGAGATCGACATGATCAGACCGAATGTACCAGAAGCAGACGCGGCCAGGCGAATTGATTTACGTTGTGTGCGAGGAAACGGTGCTAAAGTCAAGATAAAGAGGACAAGAACGAGAAGTGCGAGGAAGATACGTCGGGTCAAAAGATTGGGATGGATGGCAACGGATAGGGCAAGTGCCAATGACGTTCTAGGAAAGTATAAGAAAAGGTAAGCAGTGAAGAAGTCGACTAGATTTACCCGCCAGTGATACCGATGAGGGCAAAAGCAGCGTATTTGAAAAGACCGGAGAATACGGCAAAAGGAATGGAAGCTAACACCCAGACAGCCGAGAAGGACTTTGGGCTCAATGGGGCAGAAGTCGTTTCATTGGGGATGACGAGTGCGAGAAACGTTGACAAATGGACTGAGATATTCTCAGCAACTTTATGGGAAAAAAGCAGATAAACATACCCCCAAAAGAATACCCGATTGCGAGACCACCAAGGCCACCCTGCAGGTAGAAGCGAACCCGACTTGGCTGCTCGGTGAGGTTGAAAGAGCCAGGTACATGGGGAGGATCGCGACGGGGGCGAAAGGATCGAGTGCGATCAAGGGTGAAAAAAGCACCAGAAAAAACAAGGAGGGTAGAGAAAACTAAAAGAGGGAGAGCATACGTGAGGCGATACGGAGTGGATGGCAGGAGATCGGTCAGCGTCGTGTGGGTGGCCATCAAGAGACGGGGCTGGCACTCGGACGCCTCCGATTGTGGCTCACTGGTTGACCGGCCCGGGCCTTGCCATGCTTTCCTCTCTTGCGAGACATGCCCGCGGGATTGAACCTCCCCTGCGTGGAATTAGAGTCCTTGACCTGACCCGCATTCTTGCAGGTCCAACTGCAACAATGCTTCTCGCGGATCTTGGAGCAGATGTTATAAAGGTCGAGGAGGTAAAGCACGGTGACGACACTCGTTGAGTACAATCTCATCTCATTTTCACCGCATTCAGACGTTCTTACGGCGGACATACAGGGTCCTGGAGTCCACCGGCTGCCCCATTGTCCGAGAATGCACCAAAGGCGTCATCCCATCTTCCCCCAGAATCTGCGTACTTTCTCGCGGTGAATAGAAACAAGCGCTCAATCACGGTGAATTTTAAGAAACCAAAGGGTCTGGAAATCGTCCATCGGCTTGTCGCAAAAGCAGATGTATTGGTCGAGAACTTTTTACCCGGGAAATTAGACTCCATGAGACTCGGTTATCCGGATTGTAGCGCTATCAACGACCGGTTGATTTATGCGTCAATCACCGGCACGTTTGCTCTCCTTGTGTTCCCATACTCCGTTGACATCGGCTTTCCTAGGCTATGGACAAACGGGTCCTTATCGGACAGCGGCGGGATATGACGTCGTCATAGAGGGTGAAGCAGGGCTCATGCACATGTTGGTAGAAATACCAAAGTCCTCTGAACGGCCAATGTAACCACAGGTTTGTAGAACCGGGGAACCTGACCGTCCGCCATCCAAAGTCGGTGTCGCCGTGACTGACATCTCTACTGGGCTCTATGCTCATGGTGCTATTATGGCTGCTCTTATTTCCCGCCAGAAAACGGGAAAGGGTGTCTGGATCGATTGTAACTTATTCGAGTCACAGGTGTGTCATTATGCGCAGGATCTCTCGCAAAACGTCTGATTTGTTTGGTGCAAGATCGCGGGTCTCGCGAATATTGCGTCCAATTATCTCATCGCAGCAAAGGAAGCTCATAGACATGGCACAGCACACCCCTCGATCGTTCCCTACCAAGTATTCCCTTGCAAAGACGGGTTTATTATGATCGGAGCCGGCAACGATAGACAGGTATAGCCGGTCCTCTTCGCACCGGTCTCGATGCTGCAAACGCCTTTCTCCAGTTCAAACTCCTTGCCGAGAAAGTCCTTGGCCGACCCGAGCTAGCTCATGACCTCAGGTTCAGCACCAACATCGCAAGAGTTGAGAATCGTGAGCTTCTGGTGAAGACCATCACGGAGATGCTCATCCAAGAGCCCCTTGATCACTGGCTTAGTTTATTCCATGGACTCGGGTGAGTGGGCTCCACCGTGACCATGGTACCAAAATCTGATTGAATGGTTTCAAGTGTGCCATATGGCCCTATTAATAACATCCAGCAGACATTTGATCACCCTCAGGCCATCGCGCGGGGAGTGGTGGTAGAAGTCGAGGTAAAGATCACAGTTCACTTTCTACTACTACATCTTTTCAATTTTGCCTCTAGCACCCGCGCGCTGGAAAGATCAAGTTGGTAGCTCCGGCGGTCACCTACAACGGGAAAAAGATGCCCGTGAACAGACCCCCGCCATGGCTTTCTCAACATACTGATGAGGTGCGACGGCAAAGTACGACCTACTCATATAGATGACGTACGTTTGCGAGCAGGTACTGGGAGAATTGGGATACGATACGGAACACATCTCGCAGCTTCGGAAAGAAGGGGTTGTGTGAAAAGATGTACGGCCAGGGTTTCTCAGTGAAGCAAACACCCTGGTATAATACATCTTTGTACATCCTGGGCATGCGGGAAATATGTCGCTAACTCGCCTAATTCCGAAACTCCTTCTCGGCGTCCTCTATCCACCTACCAACCTTTTCCCAGACATCGTTCGCTGTTTCGCTCCATTCGACCTTCTTACTTTCCACACACTCATCACATACACCCATCTCATTCCATGATAAAGACGCGATACGATCAAGTGTCTCGAGAGGGCGCCCAACACCGCCGTCCGCGAGCGCAGGAGTGATGACATCAGTCATCCAATGGTCTGCGATGATGTCCGTGCATGCCATATGTGATGCGGCACAGACGGTGAACAAAACGGGTGTAAAGTCCGTGATAAGCGAAGCGAGTAAGCGATGACAAATGTGAAGTGTTCGCGGGGAAAGTGCGGGGTGGGGTTCGCCTTCGCCTGATGCATCATGGCTTTCTGGGCCCGACGGATCATACTCTCCCTTTGGGTCAAAGTTGGTTGAAGTGGCGACGCTATAAACCAGTGCCTTTTTTGTCTGTGGGCGGGATGTTAGAGCATACCACTTCATCGCCGATGCAAACCAGACGTACCTCCGATTCGACACCATATTGAAAAGCAAGTTCTAGCGCTTGTTCTAGATGATCGAGGCGATGTAAGTGTGCGAAGGGTGCAGGGCCTCCGGGGAAAATTTCGGCAAGATTGCGGATGGCGATTTGGAATGTCGTGGTCAAGTCGAGTTGCCGAGGAGATGAAATCCGCAGAATAGAGGCGAGCTGGGGGAATGAGCTCTGGGCTCTCAGAGGGCTGCATAGAACGGGGTTGGGACCATTCACGAACGATATGAGGGGCGACTAGCACGAACACGCTTACGAGTCGTGGTCATGGTACGAGTACGCCAACAGCGTCTCGAAATCTTCAATCGTGATGCCCAGCTCGACTGGGACAACTATAACTGGGGTCCCAGCGTCGCCGATAGCCTTGGATAATGCGAGAGCGGCGGGATCTGTAGCGTTCAAAAGCCATGATGCGAATTTTGTCGAGTGTCGATCGAGAACCGATTTGTGGATCTTATACACTGATGGTGCTAAGCTGACAAGAACGGAGCCATCGTCAAACCAGAAGCGATCGCTTCTCCGTAGTGATTGAGACTCGGGGCCATTCGGAAGGGTGGGTGGCATCCCGCTTGTGAAAAGAATGAAATCATATCATCTTGAGGTCTACAGTCGGGAGCCTCATTAACCATGGATATTAATTATTTTCAACTTTATTTGTATATGCCCCATGGCTGAGTTGGTTACAGCGTCCGACTGTTATCCTTCGGGAAAGGCGGTATCGGAAGGTCGTGAGTTCGAGCCTCACTGGGGCAGAACCTTTTTCTTGCTATATCTATATCAGTCAGTTCTTCTCGCGGGCTCAGGGCTCAGTTGAATGCAAAAGTATATATCGTCCCGAATCTGCCCGATCCTGGCCACCTTTCTACTCCCATTTACCCTTTCTAGGGCTCATGGCCACAAAATGCGAACATGACAAATCTGGTTTCCTCGAAGGCGGGAGCCGTGTGAATTCCTGAGGATGGTTTACTCATCGGGTAACCATCGAAGTCAGTCCATCACGGAAGTTGTTTCAGAAACGAACCGGGCCAGAGGCGAGTAGAGAAGGGGTGTGTAACCAGTAGGTGATCGCAGCTCCCGGGAGATCAAAATGAAGCTGGCGGGAGAGGTGTCCTGAAAGCATACAGTAAGGCGGGATCAAGGGTCAGACGATGTTTGTTTGTCCCTCCCGCGGGTTGTCTGCTTTTTCTAGAAGAGGGTGATTCCATTTCTTAACAACAGCCGTTTCCTGCCTTCCTGAGTTGATATAGCCCGACATTCTCGTTCTCATGCTTTCGTAGATAGTCCGACTGCATGTAGCCCTGTAGGGTAATTACGGGTCTCGAGGAACTGGCATGTGACACGCTGTCCGCCTGTGGCCAGCCATTTTGCACCCTCCTGACTTTCCCCATACTGTACAGCCCGATTACCTGGGGCGCTAATAGAGCAACGCCTCGCTGAAATGTTAAACTCCGTGAACATGTCAATTCATTGGCATAAAGCTCCGGAACACCATCCGCCCAGAAGGCTATATGATGCCCTTCCGCACATCCAGAATGTGGGTTAAGGGGAGAATTTACGAGTCACAATTGGAATTGGAGTCATGATTGGATTCAAGCTTCTGTTTTCGGGAATATGCGGGTACGGGATCGCGGCACCCTGACTCGGTCGAAAGTTGCGTGTCCTGTCCTATTCTGGTATTCAATCTGATCCACGGCGGTTCGTGTTCATGTAAAAATTTTATTTTGAGAGTTCAACAAAAATGGGCGTCTCTCTCTCTTCTATTTTTTTCAGAGAAAATTCTGACGGGGGCTGTCCAACACATGGGTTCAATTTATCGGTTTTTGCTGAAAACTCACCAAT
Organism: Russula lepida; assembly: GCA_003316425.1. Lineage (NCBI taxonomy): Eukaryota > Fungi > Basidiomycota > Agaricomycetes > Russulales > Russulaceae > Russula > Russula lepida. The sequence continues at coordinate 183,192 of QFEZ01000106.1, forward strand.
TCCTCCATTCTGCCACTGTGGCACTCGAGCACTTCTTTTCGGAAAGCGTCTTTTCCGCGTGTTATCCCCTTCGTCCATCTCGGGTTTGCGGCGGCTGACCACTAGAGCGCTGAAAGTCTATTTTCACTCTGGCTGGGCATTGGCACCTACCCCGGATATGTATGTTCTTCTCAGGCTCTGGAGACTCGCGCCGAGAGGAGGAGGCATTAGCACAAATATGAATGAACTTCTTCCGTGTAATCTAGAATGTCCGGGGTTCGCATAGTAGTCCACCCAATTCCGTGATTTTTCCAACTTGTCCAATATCTCCTGATAGATTAGCAAATACAAATTCACGTGCTCGAGAGTTTTGACAAAGGGCGCCATCTCGGCTCGGTCGTCTCTTTCGGGCGGTGGTTGAATTGCTTCGTTGTCCAGTTATCCACCCGAGTCGTCGCTTTGGCGGGGTACAGTAGATCGGGTGACTGTTCCTGCCCAGCCCTTCACTTCCTCACTCCGCCGGAACAGAGTCCGTCCCGAAGGAGCGTTTTTGTGCTTTGTGCGGCCCCAAAGGAAGAGAGAGGGAAGGGCATCTCCGCCTTTGGCTGGCTGAATAAACTGCTGACTGACCGAATTGCCTCCGCACTGGTGCGATGCTGGCTAGTGGCTGACGTACCACATGGTGATCCTCCATCTTGTTGCTGTGTGAATGGTTGAAGGCCGGCACAGGCGGCGGGGTTTCAGTGCTCGTGATCAATGAAGGACAAAGGACACTAGTACTGTGGCACCGCCGTTCGTTGTAAGCGTGCTGCGTAACCGTGGCACCACCTGTGGTGCCAGTGCATCATCATATCATCAGCGGGTATCCACCGTGCGCGAGCGCTACTGTACTGCCTTTGATAATAAGTATCGCTGAGGCGCAGATATTTCCGAGGTACCTATACCAGTATTACTATGTAGTACGTATCCAGCAACTCGAAGGGAAAAAAGAAAGAGGGCACAGTAGTATTAATAACAAAAAAATGATGGGATGATGGCCGCGCACACACACACCATGCGGTGGCACCTCGGGCATGGCCAGGCCGCGTGTGCGTGTGTCAGCCGCCAGCCGCGGCGCAGCTGGCGCAGCACGTGCGGGTCGGAAAGGGAATGGTCGGGCGGGTGTTTTTTTTTTCAACTCACGCCTCGCGCCTCGCACCTCGCTATCGGTTTAACATCCCGCTCTTATCGGGTCTTGGTATAAGTAAGGGCAACCACGACGCCGCCTCGCAAAGGAAAATTTCGGGGTGGTGGGGGTTTTTATCAATGTGCATGCCTCCTGTGTTGTTCTTGTTCAGAATGAACCCCATATACACCCCACGTACTGGAGTGAACGTGGTCAAAAGAAAGGGACCACCTGAGTCCAGCTGATCAACCAACCCACGGAGAGTTGCAGCGAGGCAGCGAGGCCGTTCAGGTGGTTTTTGGTTTTGCGCACCGCCACATACGTTGTGTCCCCTTTTTCCTTGCGACGCTTCGCCTCGGCACGGCTGCAAGTACCCGGCCGGTATGTTCGGATGGCTGCGCATCCCCACACTGCCCCCCTTAGACCAACACCGAAATAGCACCAAGCACCCCTGATCCGAGTCAGAAGAGCATGGGGCACAAGGACAAATCAGCGGAAAAGTACCGTACCCCCGGAGTAAGTGAGTTGAGAAGGAGAAAAGGCTGTGATCGCGCCAGCAAAGTCGACGTCATCACAAATTCACATCTCCCCAACAATCGTTGATACCAAATATAGATGACACGTACACACCCAAAACCTCAACATTGGGCTTCAGTGGTTAGAAATCTGCTTCGTTTTATTGATGCAACGATGAGAGGGCTACATAATGTGCCCGGTAAACACACCTGTGTAAGTAGGACGGACTTCTGGAAAAAATCGTAAAAAGCGCTCATTGCAGATACGTAATGTCATGAAAATGTCAGTGGAGACGGTGTGGAGGTGTGGAGGGTGTGGATATCGAGGTGCGGACACAAAAACGTCAGCGCACGGAAATCACTGGGGAGGATAAAGATGGCAGCCGAATGTAATCACATGTGGAGTACGATGAACGCGAGTCCGGGACTGCATGTATCGGAAACGGAACGGAAACAGACACCATAAGGAGGGGGTGAGAACAGGGCGGCGGGGAAACGCCAGCCAGCAGTTGTGCCGAGGGGTAGTCCCTGCATCCCGATGGGATGCTACGGCAATAAACAGCCGTGGTCGAAAACCATCAAAGACAGTTGACCATGTTGGGTTGAAGACGACTAAGTGGGTATCGGCATCACGCATTGAGTTTCCGTCTGATCCTCCTTTGTGCGCGGAAGATGGAGAATCGAATGCTGAGTGCAAATGCTTGCCAATGGCGGCGGAACTGCTGGCCACACGTGGGACTGAAAGGAATGGCAATCTGTGAGTGAGAACAAAGGATGGAAGTATGAAAGGAAATACTCACGTCCAGTCAGGCACCTCTTGGCGTACTGGAACATACCGCTCCTGCTTGGGTTCCGGGCAGATCGTGCTTGGTTCATCAACCACGATCTCAGTGGTTTCGTAGTGGGGCGAGTGGCTTCTCGAACGGAGCTTTTGGCGGACGGGGGTCTGACGAGCTCGCTCCACCATGATCTCCTCGAAAGAGCGGCGAGCATAGGGTAAAGACTGCTCGTAGGCAGAATAGCGGGCGCGGCGGCGCTCACGGGGAGACGCGCTACGGAGGCGAGCGCGCTCATCGAATTGTTCCCGATCAACATCATCGTCCTCACCGCCACGCTCCCATGCAGGGCGGCGAGGGACAGGAGCTACTACGGGAAAGTAGCGATAGTCGGGGTCATGGAGATTGCCATCTGTGTCGGCATATACTGAGGTTGGGGAAGACGAAGCTGAGGAGGATAGGTAGGAGGGGTCGAGGAGGCGGGAAACATCTGCCGCCTTTGCTTGTTGACGATGGGACAAGTTGCGCTTTTGGTGAGTTGTTGGTGCGAGTGGGAGACGCATTGGGAGGTCGTACTGGAAAGAGGGGGACATCTCTGTCTTGAGGAGTGGGTGGGTGAGTTGGTTCGGAAACAGATAAACGGGCAGATTTATAGTTGTAGTGGGAGCATCGGGAGATTCGGGGTCGCCATACTCCCGGTGCCAGGTTGTGATTCCAATCGGGGTAAATATCTCATCTCGGGCTTTTCACATCTCCCTCTGACTCACTCGCCCCCAACTAAGCGCGTTTCCCCGTTGTCCGCTCAGGCTCCCAAGATACCCAGACACGCTCAAAGACACTCCCCGACGCTTCCTCCCACAGTACCCCGTCCACTCCGGCCCTTTGACAACTACCACAACCCTATTCGTTCGAGGCGCCAATCTCCACAACCTTCTAGTGCGCCTCGTTTCTCACCCATCCCACACCCACAGAGCGCCCCGTACATATCGCACACTACCGTCGCACTGACGCACCTCTTCGCCATATTCGTTTTCGGAGATCGGTCGCCCCAAACTCCGAGTACGACTCTTTCATCCCGACATCATTCTCCTCTGCTGTGATGAATGGGGAACTTCGCCCTATTCCTGTGCCACCTCGCTCAGGAACCAAACTCGCCTCCCCGACGCCCGTCGGCTGTACCCACGCATGTGCTTATCTAAGTCGGTTTTTAAAACCGCCACATTATCATCATCTTAGAAATCCACAGCGTTGCTGATGACATGATGGTCGTCACCTGCTGTGGATTATGGATTGTAGCCATGTGTAATGTGGATATGTGGATGTCCTTCCGCTTTCGTCCTGTGTACGTGTAGATAGCGGTGACTCGGCACAACAGTTGTGCTGCTCGTTTGCCCTTATCATTGCATTGTATCCCATATTGGCTGACATCACTTGTCATTTAACCTGGGAAGGTGGTCGTGTCGCATTAACTGTGTGCGGAAAACATTAAGACCAATTAAACCAAGTCCATCGAAAATTAATCAACGCCCGTCTTTTCGGGATCGGGCCCGGAAGGTTCGGGGGTTATCCCAGGGGTGGATTGACGCGTCCGTGGCAGAAGACACCCAACGGCTCGACCCCACGTCATCATCATTTGACTCTCCATTCTTTCTTCACATTCTTTTACGACGCCTGGACGACCATCTCGTTTCTAGAAACTCGAAAAAATGGTCCGTTTCCGCTGCGATGTATGACCTTTGTTGTTCGTGACGTGACGTGACACACTCCGCAGAGCCCTTTTGTCAATCATCATTTTAGGGGTTATCTTTCCACAACGTGTTGTGAATGAGGCAACTCAATGCTAACTTGC